>PVIC010054738.1:0-11447 GCA_004025085.1 Thryonomys swinderianus | reverse complement strand
ATTTCTATAGGAAACTTGGTGTGGGAATGTGATGAGGGGAAGGAATAAATATGATACAGAAAGAAAATAAAAGAGCATGTATAAAGGGGGGAGGAGGGGGGAGTGGGTAGGGATATGGGTAAAAATGAGAATTAACTTGTGGCATATACTGGTACAAATTTCCCAATGTTGTATGTGATTTTGAGATGTATATAAATTGCACCAATAAAGAATTCAATAAAAAAAAGAATAAACCCTCCAAGACTATGGTTTTAATTCCCAGCACTGCCAAAGAAAAAACTCCCTTTTACAAAGGGAGTTGATCTTGCAGAAATGAGAGAGGAGAGGAACGGAACCTAAATAATGTATGTATATTAGAAGGTGATCAGCACACAATAGCCACTCAGCAATGCTGATTCAATGCAAATCACTTGTTCCTTTGCCTCCAGGTTGCCCTGACCTGTCTCCACTGTTGTCTTTTTTCCTCCTCTCTGGCGGACCTGTCTACATCTGTTTCTGAGCTGCCTGTTTGGGTCATGGAGCTAGCAGTGTCACCTTGCGACATCGATGTGGGATTGGGGACCTGGAACCCCAGCTCCCAGAAGCATGAAGATTCAGAACACATCAAGGATGTTCCCAAGAAGTTGCCCGTGTACAAGACAGTGATGGTTGGTGCAAGTGGTGTGGGCAAGAGTGCTCTGACCATCCAGATGACCCACCAGCGCTTTATGGAGGATTATGACCCTACCATCCAGGATTCCTACTGGAAGGAGGTAGCCCTGGACAGTGGGGTCTGCATTCTGAATGTGCTGGATACATCAGGGCAAGACATCTACAGAGTTCTGCGGAACCAGTGCTTGGCAGCTGGTGATGGCATACTGGCTGTCTTCGCTCTTGATGACCTTTCATCTTTGGATCAGCTACAGCAGATACTGGCTGCCTCGGGCCCTGACCACACCCAACCCTTCATCCTGGTGGGCAACAAGTGTGACCTTGCCACAGATGCTAGAGATGTCTATGTCAGTGCTGCAACTCTTGCCCAGAGCTGGGGAATCCCTTTTGTGGAAACCTCAGCAAAGACACGGCAAGGTGTGGAAGAAGCTTTTTCCATGCTCATCCAAGAGATCCAAAGGGTCCAGGCTTCCATGGAGGAGGCAGGTGGAAAGAAGGCCCACCACCAGAAAGTGATGTGTAGCTGTGGCTGCTCTGTGGCCTGAAGATCTTAGTGGAGAAAAGCAGCCCCTCCCCCAGGCAATTTGAGATAGATGGACATCCTTCTTTTGCTTTTTGGTGAAATGGGGGTATCCAGTGTTTTCTGTGTTATATCTACTTGACAGATTTTGTGCAGATTTAAATAAATGAAGTTTCCAGTTTCAAAGCTGCCTCTGTGCCAAGTGTTATGTGGGTGGGAGCAAGACTGGGTAGAATGTTACTTGAAGTATAAGAAGTCTTTCATTCAAGAAATTTGAGGGAGCTCTCCATGTGCTAGGCCCTGCTTCGGGTACACACAGGATGTGGAAATGAATCCTAGGTAGTGACAGAAGCTGACCATAAGGCAGGTGAAAAAACAGTGACAGGGTAGTCAAAGAAGCCTTATACAGAGTTGGTGACATTTGGATCAAAACTTCCTGATATCCAGGGGCAGAGGGTATAATCAGAGCAAAACAGGCCATGACCACAAACCAGCCTCTGTCCCTTTGGTGCCCTTGGTCCTCAGGAGAGTGGACTTCTGGAAGATATTGGCACAGGCCCTGAAAGAGGCCTCAAAGTCCATGCCTCACCCAGTGAGGCCTAGAAGGACAGCACTAAGGTTGGGGAGTATTGCTGTTGTCTCTGTGGATGCCTCTGCCAGTGTAGAGAAAGGCACAGGCTGAACAGGGGGTGTCACTAAGGACAAGACCTACAAGCTCTCTCCTCCAGGAACAGCAACCACCGAAAAGCCCATCAGCCCCTTAGCGACTAGCACTCACACAGACACATAAAGCTGTTTCAGATGGTGTTATTTTAAGGCCAGGGCATGGGGATGTGGAGGTGGAAGGGATAAGCTGCTGTCGACGTGCTAGTGAGGGTGTCAGGGTGGCTGTCTGGCGTGCTCCAAGGCTCTGGGGCACGCTGGAGGCAGGTGGTGCTCAGGGTGGCAGGAGACGGCGCACTGGCGCAGGGGGCGGAGGGTTCTCCAGGCGTTTTACACGAAGCAATGCCCCCAGAACACCATCAGGGGGCACCTCAGGGCCCAGATCCTGCTCGGCAGCGCGGCGAAGACGGCGCGGGGCGGCCCCAGCTTCTGGGTCTGCGCTTCCACTGAGGATTCGACCCAGCAAATACCTGCAGGGCAGAGCAGAATGCAGTGAGGGTGGGGCTGTGTGTTCCCCCTGCAGCCCAGGAACCTCGACAGCACACCCTGTGGCCCATAGTGCCCACCTTCCCCACTCGTGTTTCTGGCCCTTGTCCACTTCTCTCAAGAGGCAGACAGTTCCGACTCCCTTGCCAGAAATTATAGCATCTGGGCCTCTGCCCCGGAACAGGAGGCCACATCCTGCACCGCCCCTCTAGCGTGGAACCTTCGGCCTCACATCCTTCCATCCAGGATCTCTCAGGACCATCACCCCTCCCCGGGACTCAGGTGTCTGCTTCATCAAGGGATGGAGTGCGGGTCCCTCAATCCCTGGCCCTCGACCTCTGGGGCCCTCTCCCTCCTAGGACACAGCGTCGGCCCCCTCCTGGCCCCTTGCCAGGCACCTCAGCAGCTCTGGGTCCACGTCGGGCGTCTGATCACCAGTGTCCTCGGTCTCCGGGCCCGTGGGACCGTCGTCATAGACTGCGGGCCGGGGTCGGTGTGCAGCGGCTGGCGCGGGAGCTGGGACAAGCTGGGCTGCAAGAGCGGCGGGGTCCAGGCGGGCTCGGAGCAGGGCTCGGGCAAGCTGGGCGGCGGGCGCATCTGGGTCGTCGTCCAGGCCCAGGGGCGCGTCCGAGGCCCGAGGAGACCCCCAGACACGCAGCAGCTGCGCCAGGACACGCGCCTGCTGATCCTCAGCTTCCTGTGCCTCAGCCCGCGCCCGCTCCTGCCGCTGGGCCTCCAGCAGGTGCGCCAGCGCCCGCGCTAGCTCCTGCACCGCCCCCGCCGCCTCTCCTCGAGGCACTGCCCGTCTGAAGCGGCTTGGTGGGCTGGCCTCAGGCATGCCTGGAGACGCTGCGCTTAGGCTTCGGGGCTCCTGCAGGAAGGTAAAATGGGAGAAAAAAGAACTGCACCGTCAGAAATGGGCTGCCCAAGGACCACCTGCTTGGGGATTCCCTAAGCCTCAAATATCCAAAGCCACTATGCCCCACAACAAACACCTCTAGGGCAGAAGGGGAGCCCCAAATATCTCCAGATACACTGAAGACCCTTGAAGACCCCTAGACCCATCCTCATTAATGCTGTAGTGACTCAGAATTTGCCCTAGAACTGCTGGTTTGAAATGAAAACTCAAACTTTGCTGGTGGAAATTAAATTAGCAAAATAATTTTGAAGAGCAGCTTGATAAAGTCTAAAAACAAATACATATCCTATGACCCACTACTGGGGTGTTACACCTCAGAGTAGCTTTGGCACATATCTTGCTGGACACAGTTTGTGAAGGATAAAAGCATTTAATAAAGGTGAGAGGAGATAAAGGCTTGGAAACAACTCAGTGTTCACTGACATTAAAAATGCAAGGCCCAGGGATGGAACTCACTGGCACTGTGCCTACCTGACAAGTGTAGGGTCCTGAGCTTGATCTCTGGTACCGAAAAAAAAATTTTTAAATGTGTATATAAGCTGGATGAGATGGTACATACGTGTAACCACAGCACTCTGGGAGGCTGAAGCAGAAGGAATGCATTTGAGCCCGGCCTGGACAACTTGACAAGACCCTGCCTTAAAATAAAAAAAACTAAGGCTAGGGATATAGCTTGGTCCAAAGGCCTTGGGTTCAATCTCCAGTAACACAAAAATAAATAATGAACGATATTCTCATAGAACATAATGTTATGAGGCACTGTGGTATGTGGTTACCGGGGATCGAACCAGGGACCTCGCACTTGCTAGGCAGACCCTGGGATCACTGAGCTAAATCTCCAGCTCCAAATGTTATGAGGCAAAAATGTAAATTAATTATAGCCAGATACTTTAATATGAATGAATCTCACCACCAGTGTAAAGCCAATAAAAGAAGTTCAGATTAAGAGTATAACTAGTAGGGCACTTGAAGCAGGGCCTAGGTTCAAGGCATGAGAACACACACACACACACACACACACACACACACACACAAGTTCCAGAATCCCACTGCAGAGTAAGATGACCAGACATGCAAAGACTTCGTAGTGACCCCTAGGGACTACTAAGAAACAGATGCTGGCTTTGATTCCATTTCTGTGCTGCAGATTACTTGAAGATATGTGAAAAGCCTCAAACAAATGCAAGAGCTAAGTGGACAGAAAATACAGGATAATGATTGTGGGACAGAGAGGATACTAAGGGGAGGGACACCTGGGGCTTCTATTACTGGTCGGTCATACTCTATAGTCTCAAACTGAGTAGTGGGTACACAGGAAACCTATTTTATTTTTATTCTTTACAACTGTACTATATTAACAAATATGCATACAGTTAATGTGTGCACATCGAATGTACAAATCTATGTACATTAAATAGTATATGTGCTGCCGAAGCGAGCACTATGTACATTAAATAGATTGTTATAAGTAAAATATTTAATAATTTGAAAACTCCTCTGGCCTTGATACAGATGGCCCTGAAGAGGAAAAGGAAGAACCTTCTCCAAATGCCCTTGGCTGTTGCCCACTACCTGTCAGCCCCTGGGGTATTACTCACCAACAATCACAGCGTCTCTCTCTCCCTCCCTCTGTCACATCCACACACACAGACCATAGACTGACAGCCTCTGAGATGCCACATCCACAAGCAAGAAACAGCGCATGTTCACTTTCACGGATGCTCATGCAGCTACACCCTCCAAGGTATAAGGACACACAACACCTGTGAGACACACTGCAGCACAGGGACATCATGGCTGCTCTCCCCACCATGACACAGCTCCACAAAGGAGCGGCCTTGGAGAGAGCACACACACCAAGTCCCAGACACTCAGCCAGACACAATGAACATAGAGTATGTCCATAGTGACTCAAGGACGCTCCTTTCAAAAGGAAAATGAAATCACACAGACACATACAAACACAAGGCAAGACACGCCCATAGGCCACACTATCACACGTAAGGGTTCACGAACACACCCCGTGGTGAGAAAGCAATCAGGCCTGCAAAAGAGCTACACACAGAAAGCATCTCCAGTATCACACACCCTACACTCTGGGACACACAATGCCACTTTTGTAGGACAAGCAGAGTCAATCACATCAAAGGACACACACCAAGGAGCACACAGCACCCCCACATCGCTGTCATCACATCAAACGCACACACAGGGCTGTGCCCACCTTCCCTGAATCTACCCAGAACCATGGACTGCCACAAAAGCGGTGGACAGGGCAACAGCAGCCAGGCCTGGCCTGGGTGTGTCGTATTGACCTCCCCATTCGGATTGGCGGCCACAGCCGCGGCCCACCCTTGCCAGTCTCCCCAGGGGCACATTCCCGGGCTGGCTCCTGTGAGGTTGAAGCCAGACCCTCGGCCTCAGCATCATCTGCCCCACCCCCACCACTGCGGACCAAGGTCGCACCTTTACCGGCCGCGCGCACAGTGCAGGGGGCAGCCGAAGGAGACCCAACAGCAGCAGCGCCAGAAGGCCGACGCCCCCGGCCCGCGGCCCGCGAAGCAGCGGCGACCCCGCCATACTGCTCCTGCGAGCCGGGCTCCGGACAGGCAGACTGGCTGTCAAGTGCGCAGTGCTAGGATAGCAGCAAGCTGCGATGCTCTGCGGCTGCGCAAACCGAGAGCCGTGCCCATCCCTCCTGCCCCCCCATGCCACTCCACGCAGGCGCAGCCTGGAAGCTCTGGCAGCCCCTGCAACCTGCACAGTCGCTGGGGTGATGGTCCAAGGACAAGGTGGAGAGTAGGAGACTGCAGCTGGCGGTTGCCATGGCAATCATAGGGCAGTTGCTACGGCAACAGACTTTGCTGTTGATTTAGCAGACAGCCAGGGAAAAATTGACTCAGTGGAGTGAAATGGGGTCCAGCCCCCAGCGTCCCTTCCCTGGGGAGAAAATGGACTTTGTTAATTGGATAAGCCACTGCCTGCTGTTGGCCCTGCCTGCAGTCCTTTGTAGAGAGATGGGTTCCACCTCAGTGATGGGGCTGCGGGCAGACTGATTCTCTGCGGTAGGGCTCAGCCTCTCTCCTACAATACGGAGTTATGGTAACTGCGACATCACAATGGCGGTGGCAGTCAGTATGGGCTCAGTGAAGGTTTCTTTGCAACCGCTCCTGGCCAGGACCTTCCTCTCTCCATCACTCTCTTTCTTACTGGCCTTCATATCCTCAGCTGCCTTCCTCTCCCCATGTGTGTCTCCTTATCTTTCTTTTCTCCCTCCCTCCAACACCCTCTCCCCTCTGTCGTAATTTACTGCCTGCATCTATTTGTTCTTTTATAAATAGATAAATACAACATTTTTTATACATGTATTATTCCAGAAAGAATTTTAAGGCACTTAAATAATACATCAGGGGCCTAGGTACAGCTCAGTATAGAACACGTGGTTATCATATGTGAGGCGCTAGCTTCAGTCTCCAGCACCCAACAGAAGGGGGGAAAATACATGACAGGAAACAAGATTTTAGCCAGGCATTGTGCCATATGCCTGTAATTCCCAGTACTTGAGAGGCTGAAGCAGGAGTTTCACAAATTGAGGCCAGTTTGGGTTGCAGAGCAAGACTTTGTATAAAAAATATACAAAAGAGGACAGAGGGGCTGGGGATTTAGCTCAAGTGGTACAGCGCCTACCTTGGACGCACAAGGGCCAGAGTTCAATCCCTGGTGCCGCAAAAAAAAAAAAAAAAAGAGGGCAGAGATTTAGCTCAGTGGTTCCGATACCTGCCTAGGAAGCGCAAAATCCCTGGTTGGATCCTGGCAACCACATACAACAATACTGGATGTGGTGACTCACGCCCACCAGCAATCAGTACCACATACCACAGTGCTGGGTGCAATGGCTCACACTTGTCATCCCAGCACTTGGGAGGCAGAGGCAGGAGGATTGCTGAGTTCAAGGTTTGCCTGGGCTACATAGTGAGCTCAGAGCCAGCCTGAACTACAAAGTGAAACCCTGTCTCAAAAAAAATAAAAAATAGGGCCGCAGATTTAGCTCAATGGTTCCCGTGCCTGCCTCACAAGCGCAAGGTCCTGAGTTCAATCCCCGGTAACCACATACAACAATGATGGGCGTGTTGACTCATGCCCACCAGCAATCAGTATCACATTACCACAGTGCTGGGCATGGTGGCTCACACCTGCAATCCCAGCACTCGGGAGGCGAGGCAGGAGGACTGCAGAGTTTGAGGCTTGCCTGGGCTACATAGTGAGCTCAGGGCCAGCCTGAACTACAAAGCAAGACCCTGTCTCAAAAAAAAAAAACAAAAAACAAAAAACAAAAATCCTGCATTAAACATCGAGTGTAAGGGATCTTATACAGGGAGACCCTTTCCTCAAAACAACAACAGCAGGGCTGGAGATTTAGCTCAGTGGTTCTGGTGCCTGCCTAGCAAGTGCAAGGTTCTGAGTTCAATCCCCGGTACCACATACAACAATACTGAGTGTGTGATTCACACCCACCAGCAATCAGTACCACATACCACAGTGCCAGGGGTGGTGGCTCACACCTGTAATCCCAGCACTGGAGAGGCAGAGGCAGGAGGATTGCTGAGTTCCAGGTTTGCCTGGGCTACATAGTGAGCTCAGGGCCAGTCTGAGCTACAAAGTGAGACCCTGTCTCAAAAAATAAAAAAGATGACTTGAATAAATGGAGACACATGTCATGCTCTTGTGAAGACAACTACATTAAAATTTTCCTTTTTTTTTTTTAGATGAGGTCTTGCTATGTTGCTGGTCTCTATCTCCTGAACTCAAGCGATCTTCAGGCCCAGGTCTCCCAAATAGCTTAGACTTCGGGTATACATCACTGGGCCTGGCCTTCTTGTGAAGAATTAAAATCACTCCAAATTAATGTCCAATTTCTTTTTTATTTGTTTGGTTTGGGTTTATTTATTAATTTTTTGCAGTACCAGGGATCGAATTTGGGTCCTTCTGCTTCATGGGTGTGGTACCATTTGAGCTAAATTCTTGGCCCCTGGTTTGGGTTTTTTGAGACAGGATCTCTCTATGTAGTCTAGGCTGGCCCTGAACTCATGGCAATCCTCCTGTCTCTGCCACCCAAGTGTCAGGATCACAGGTGTGTGCCACCACACCCAGTTCCAAATTAATATCTAATTTTAGTACAATCTCAGTTTTATTCCCAGTTCAAAATTTCTTTTTTTTTTTTTTTTTTTTGAGACAGGGTCTCACTTCATCATTGCTTGTGGTTACCAGGGATCAAACCAGGGACCTTGCACTTGTAAGGCAGGCGCTGGAACCACTGAGCCAAATCTCCAGCCTCCCAGTTCAATTTTAAAGAAATCAATACAATTTGCTTTATTTCTTGTCATGCTGGGGATGCAACCCAGGGCCTTGTGCATACTGAGCAAACATTCTACCACTAAACTGCAACCTTAGCCCAAAATTTATTTTTAAATGTATTTAAAAATTTACAGTACTAGGTGTGGCCAGATGCCATGGCAACTCCTGTAATCCCAGGAATCTGGAGCCTGAGGCAGAAAGATCACTTTGAGTTTGAGGGCAGTTTGAGCTACTTAGCAGACCTTATCCCCCAACAACCAAAATACAATACTAGGTGTGATGATTCACACCTGTAAGGCTAGCATTCAGAGAGGCTGAAGCAAAAGGATCAAAAGTTGTTCTACTTTTTTTTGTTTGTTTGTTTTGAGACAGGGTCTCGCTTTGTAGTTCAGGCTGGCCCTGAGCTCACTATGGTGCCCAGGCAAGCCGCTGCGAACTCAGCAATCCTCCCGTCTCTGCCTCCCGAGTGCTGGGATGACAGGCATGAGCCACCACGTCCGGCATTGTAGTATGCGGTGTTGATTGTTGGTGGGCGTGTCTCCACGGCCAGCATTATATGTGGTTTACTGGGGATCAAACTCAGGACCTTGCGCTTGCGAGGCAGGCGCCGGAACCACTGAGCTAACCCTCCGGCCCAAAAGTTGTTCTGCTTTTGTTTTGTGGTACTGGGGATCAAACCGGGGCCCTTGTGCTTCTAAGGCAAGTACAGTACCACTTAAGCTGAATCCCCTGCCAAGGATCAAAAGTTTAAAGCCAGCCTTTGGAATTTACTTAGTGAGATCATGTCTCAAAATGAAAAATAAAAAAAGGTTGGGATAGGGCTGGAGATTTAGCTCAGTGGTTTCAGCACTTGCCTAACCAGGGTAATGTACTCAGATTGATCCCCTGTAACCACATACAATGCTGGGCGTGGTGACTCACACCCACCAGCAATCAGTACGAGGTACCACAGTGCTGGGCGTGGTAGCTCACGCCTGTAATCCCAGCACTCGGGAGGCAGAGACAGGAGGATTGCTGAGTTCCAGGTTTGCCTGGGCTACATAGTAAGCCCAGGGCCAGCCTGAACTAAAAAGTGAGACCCTGCCTTAAAACAAACAAACAAATAAATAAATAGATATAATAGATGTAAAGATGTAATTTAGTGTGAAGGTCTTGAGTTCAGTTCCCAATACCTTTATAAAAAGAAAAAAAAAGAAAAATTTCATACACTGAGTTCACAGACATGCTAGCCTGGAAAATGACATTTGCTATGTCTGAAATGCAGAGGCTAAACAAACAGTACAAAAGAAACTGAAAGATTAATACAAAAAAGAAGAGAACCTCTGTCTTTTTTATGTGCTTGTGTCAATTTTCATTTTCTTACAGGCAAAATTCCTCCCTTTTTCCTTTCAGAGGGAAACAACAGTTTTTAGATACTTTTTTTTTTTTTCATTTTTGCTGTTAGTATATATTAGTTACACAGAAGAGTGAGTTTGGTTTCTTATATATAACTATAGCATACTTTCATTATCCTAACCCCAAATTTCCCTTCATGCTGGATGTGGGGCCATATACCTGTAACCCCAGCACTCAGGAGACAGATGCAGGAGAATTGCCTAGAGTTGGAAGCCAGCCTGGGCTACACACAGTGAGACCCTGTCTCAAAAAAAAAAAAAAAAAAAAGCATAAAGGGCCAAAGATTTAGCAAGACCCTGCCTCAAAAAAAAACTAAAAAACTACTACTACTAATAATGATCTCCAGTTCCACTCATCTTCCTATGAATGACATGATTTCATTCTTTATGGCAGAATAATATTCCACAATGTACATTATTTTATTGTGCTTTTGTTTTTGTTTTAGACAGGGTCTCACTTTGTAGTTCAGGCTGGCCCTGAGCTCACTATGTACCCCAGGCAAGCCTCGAACTCAGCAATCCTCCTGCCTCTGCCTCTTGAGTGCTGGGATTACAGGTGTGAGCCACCACACCCGGTATTGTTGTATGTGGTGCAAGGGATCAAATTTGGGACTTTGCACTTGCCAGGCAGACACCAGCACCACTGAACTAAATCCCTGGCCCCTCTGTCTTTTCTTTAACACTGCTCTATAGTATGACATGACATTGTCATTAAGCAAGTGAATGTAACAATTGACTTTTTCTCTGCCTGGGTGGGTCTTCTCTACAGATGTTTGTAGCTCTGTTTATTTTTTCAGGATTTCCTTTATTTTAGAAGAACTTTGCTGCACTGGTTGTTGATATTCTCCCTCCTCTTCAGAAAGCTCCTCAACTGCCGTTCTCTGCTGCTCAGCCAGAAGGTGCTGAAGTTCCTCAGTAGACAATTCCTCTCACTGTTCCTGCACCAGCTCTTCATCACCACTGTCTCCCGCAAGCCTGTAGATTCTGTTATAGCTACAGTGTCGTCAGCCACAAGGACAGTTAAGGGCTCAGACTCCTCTACACAGCCTTCAAAATCTCTCTCCTGTGTACAGGCCAATCTCAGTGTCTTGAGAGAGACCTTGGCCCAGGTTTCTCAGCTAACCTCACACAGGAAAGGATGTTGTAATATTCCTTCCAGAACTCTTGAAGGGTTAAATCTGTATCTATGATATGTACTTTTGTTTGTAAAAGAATCATAATCATAGCACAAAAACAGAAACTTTACAAAAGCTGTCTATAAGGCCGGAGGGTTAGCTCAGTGGTTCTGGCGCCTGCCTCGCAAGCGCAAGGTCCTGAGTTTGATCCCGGGTAACCACATATAATGCTGGGCGTGGAGACACGCCCACCAACAATCAACACCACATACCACAATGCCAGGCGTGGTGGCTCACGCCTGTCATCCCAGCACTCGGGAGGCAGAGACAGGAGGATTGCTGAG
>PVIC010054737.1:0-11448 GCA_004025085.1 Thryonomys swinderianus | reverse complement strand
TAGATATTTTTGGAAGGAACAAGAACAAAAAGCTGAAGAAGAAAGAATTTGTAAGGAAGAAAGAATTTGTAAATATTGTAAGAAGAAACACTCTTCTCGGCCAGAGATTTAGCTCAGTGGTTCTTGTGACTGTCTGGCAAGCGCAAGGTCCCTGGTTCAATCCCCGGTGACCACACACAATACCATCAGCAATCAGTACTGTGTACCACAACGTCAGGCGTGGTGGCTCACACCTGTCATCCCAGCACATGGGAAGCTGAGGCAGGAGGACTGCTGAGTTCGAGGCTTGCCTGGGTTACATAGTGAGCTCTGGGCCAGCCTGAATTACAAAGCGAGACCCTGTCTCAAAAAAAAAAAAAAAATGGGGGAAGGGATGAGGACGTTGT
This sequence comes from Thryonomys swinderianus, assembly GCA_004025085.1. NCBI lineage: Eukaryota > Metazoa > Chordata > Mammalia > Rodentia > Thryonomyidae > Thryonomys > Thryonomys swinderianus. The sequence goes on along the minus strand of PVIC010054737.1, from coordinate 11,062 downwards.
CATCAGGAACTGTGCGTGTGGCCAAGATGGTCGGAAAGACAGAAGAGCTGTCAATGGCACGTTGCCGTCTGAATTCCACAGAGTTCCTGGAGAAATATATTATGTGGGACAGAATTATGTGCTTAACTGAGTTCTGTAAAATGTTAAGGGTCAGTTTGATATTTTTCTCACCATTTAAAGGGCATCTATGCTTCCCTAATTTCAAGCTCCAAAATGTCTTGTCCTTGGATGATGCATGATGTGATGATGGAAATGGGAATAAGCTTAACAGTTTCCGTTCCCTGAATGTTCCCAGTCACATGCTCTGTGGACTTCTCGGTTATGTTTCTGCTCCTTCTAATGGATGGTTAACTAGTAAGATATATGTCCTGTGTCAAATATATTCCTTGGGTTTATTTTCATGTTTTTTTTTTTCCTGGTACCAGGGATTGAACTCAGGACCTTGTGCTTGTGAGGCAGGCACGGTGCCTCTGACCTGCACCCCTGCTGTATCTTCATATGTGTAAATAAATAAGTTAATGGGTTATGTATTGTCTTAGTTCTATGTACTTGCTTATAAGTATGAGGCTATTATTTTAATGTTGACTATATATTTTATGTAGTATAATATATGTAAAATATTTATTACACTGACAATGGGGCAGTGCATTCATATATAAAGTGCATAAAGCAAAAGATAGTACAGATTAAGCTTATACAACGGTATATTGGGGGGCTGGGAATGTAGCTTAGAAGTTCTGGCATCTGCCTGACAAGTGTAAGGTCCTAAATTCCATCTCTGGTACCACATATCACAATGTTGGACATGATGGCTCACACTTGTAATCCCAGCACTCAGGAGGCAGAGGCAGGAGGATTGCTGTCAGTTTGAGGCTAGCCTGGACAACATAGTGAGTTCAGGGTCAGCCTGAAATACAAAGCGAGACCCTCTCAAAAAAAAAAAAACCCCAAACCAAACAACCACAATAAAATGCTACAATATAGGAGTTCAATATTGGTGAGGGAATAGTTTAATCAGAACTACAGATTTGGCTGCAGGTGCTACAGAGGGTGCAGCTGTGAACTTCTTGTTTGATTTTGGGGGTCCTGGGGAGACGAATTCCCCAGTTTTGGTTTTCAAGACCACAGTAAGACTTGTACTACAAAGACTCATCGATTTAGAGTTTATTGTCTAACAGCCTCCTGAGTTGTATAAAGATTGAAATAATAGGAAAATACAAGATCATTGCTAGATCCATGCTAGATCAATGCTAGCTGACCAGTAATAGTAGTAAGTGGCTGTTGTACTGGCTGGCCTCCAATCTGTGTTAGTGCAAGCCGACGTGTTACTAGAATTCAGACAGGCATTGCCTCAAAAGACAAAGGGTCACACTTTATTGTTCTGATGAGTGAAGGGCAGGAATGATAGCTGACATTAGGATAGAAGATATTAGTGCTTGTGCCTCTCTAAGTGTATTCGGAATGGAATTTATGAATAGGAAATATATTGAATATTTTGGCTTAATATGTGGAGGAGTAATAAGCAGGCATGCGAGTATGTAATTATCTGGGTCTCCTTTAAGTCTGGAGAGAAATAAATTAAAATTAGTAAAGGTATAAGTGAATAGAACGGTTAAGATATCTTTTTTCTTTTTTTTTTGAGACAGGATCTCGCTTTGTAGTTCAGGTTGGCCCTGAGCTCACTATGTAGCCCAGGCAAGCTGCTGTGAACCCAGCAATCCTCCTGCCTCTGCCTCCCGAGTGCTGGGATGACAGGCGTGAGCCACCACGCCCGGCACTGTGGTATGCGGCGTTGACTGCTGGTGGGCGTGAGTCTGCACGCCCAGCATTATATGTGGTTTCCGGGGATCAAACTCAGGACCTTGAGCTTGTGAGGCAGGCGCCGGAACCACTGAGCTAACCCTCCGGCCCGGTTAAGATATCTTTAAGTGTACAGTATGGAACAAATGGAATTGTATCAGAGTTGAGGAACTGTTAGATCCAGTTTCATGAAGTAATAAACGAATTACTACTGAAGCTGTGGTAATACATGGCAAAATGAAAAACAGAAAAAAGAAAAGAAAAATGGCTGATTTGTGTTTGCTATGTGCCGCATTCAGGAGAAGCTATCTTTTCCCATGGGTTCCAATGTGTCCCTAAAACACTGAACTACCCCAGGGTGGTGCCCACACTTGCAATCTCGGCTACTCAGGAAGCTGAGAGGAAGAGCAAACGTTAAGGCCAGTTTGGTATCGGGAGAAGGCCTTGCTTCAAAATAAAATGTAAAAAGGGCTGAGCATGGCGGACATTCCGGTTCTGGTGAGTTCGGACAGCCGGGGTTAAGAGCCAGGATGCCCGAGGAGCGCAACGCGGACTTGAGGCCCGGCTGCTCGGTTTCCTAGAGGGTGACACTGGACAAGTGATGCTACTGCTCTGGGTCTCGCTTTCGCCAGACCTAACATGGAGACGCCGACCATATATACTTCACGTAACTTGTAGTGCAATACCTCGAACGGTGCCTAGTGCGCAGCACGTTCTACAGCTGTCGCGCGCGCTTCGCGGGACCGTGCCCGACCCCGGGGCCGCCGGCTCTGGCAGCCCGGGAGGAGAGGACCTAGGCCCGCGGCGGGAGGCCCCGCGTCGCCGGCCCCTGCGCAGGAGGAAGCGGGTTCCCACTTCCGACTCTGCCGCGGGTCACCCGCAGGTGGCACTGCTCGGGGTCGTGCCGGCTGCGCGCCGGTGCTCGGGGATGGGAAGTCCAGGCCGAGCCAGCCCGACGCTGCGCGCGGGAACGCAGGGCCACTCCGGAAACTCCGGCCGCGGGGCGCACACGTGCTTCCAACCTGCTCGGGGTTTCGCTTTGAAGTCACCGCGGGGCGCTCGGAAGCCGCGCGCCCCAGCGAGCGGGGGCGGGGCGGAGAGGCACGGGGGTGTGACAAGAGGGCGTGGCCGGGGCGTGGCCGACGGGCGCGGGGCCCCGGACTCCGCGAGAGGCCGGACCTCTTTCAGTCTCCTCGGTTCGGGCGGCGGCGCGCTCCGGCCAGGTAAGCGGGGCTGCTGGGGGCTGCGGGGCTCCGGCGCGGAACGGCGACCGGGGTGTCTTGCACGTGCCCAGAGGCTCACCCTCTTCGGATGGAGAGGGATTTCGCTCTTGGGTGGGGCGGTGAGCGCGGCCCCGGGACCTGTCCCCTCGGTCCGGGAAGCAGGGACAGGTGCGTCCCGGGGGTGGCCGTGATTCCTGGAGGCTGCAGTTCGTCTCCGGACCCCGGCGCCGACTCTCCTGAGGAACTCCCTCCCCTCTTCTTCTTGGGTCTCAGGCCGAAGGCCCTGGGGATCCGCTTGCCAGCTGTGGGGCAGGGGCGATTGCTCCCCTCTGCGCCGGCGGCAGCGCAGCCTTGATTGAAAATTGGCGGAGTCCACCGGGAGCCTCCACAGTTGCACAGGTCTGAGTGCCTCACCCCATCGAGTTCCCATTTTTTCCTTCAGGAAAATGAGTTCCAGTCTTGAAACCAGGGACTCAGAGAATATATGCACTGGAAAAAGTGGGGCCTTGATCCTTAAGGGTGCTATTTCCCTCAGCTCCCATTTCCTTTTGACTTTATTAGTTTCTCGGACGGATAGCAGATGTATTGCTTTGTGCCAAGTTTGGGCGCAACCTCATGTCTTGCCATTTTTTGGAAACTGGAATATTTAATTAGAAGAGTTGGTCGATAGCGTTAACTGGGAACCACAAGCTGGCTGGTGGTTAGGTGGGTTTGAAGGCTGTCCAAAATAGTTATACGTTTTGCATATGTGCCCTACATTTTTCCAGTGAATGCCCATTTTCCTCATAGGAAATTCTGACCGTTTACTCCCTTCTAGATGATTCCTTTCGCAGAGCTGGGGAAGAGAGGAAAAAGGCACCAACAAACTGGCAAATAGATGTGGGGATTCAACAGTTTGTGACCCTCGCCACTCTTTAGCTCTTAAAAATCACATATGGTGTGGAATATCCATTTATATGGAGAAAGGAGAAGTTTGGGTTATTTCCTAAGTTTCTGAAATTATTTTTAATTCAGTTACATTCTCAGTGTTTACAAAAGATTTGTATTTGCCCTGTACTCCGATTAGTCTGATGAATCTATTGTTACTCTGGCCAACTCCGGATGCTTAGGGTAGTGTCCCTGTGTTGATGGTGTGGATTCTTCCCATATGGATATGTTCATTCCGGTTTGTGGAACTGAACAGGGTAAGTGTTATAAACACATGCAAATCAGTGCTATGCTCTCATTGGCAATACCTTTGCCCCACACTGATCTTTAGCCTAGGATTTTCATGTCTTCCCCAGTAGAACAGAGTATAGGTTGCTAATCTACGCTCTAGTAATTTTAACCCGTTTACCTACTTTATGTTCTGTGTCAAGATGGTCTAGTTTTCTCAGGCGTGTAACTCCAGGGCAGGAGCTGGTTTTATCAACCGTGGTGTACCTAAAAGAATGGCAACATTGGCTCCTTGCTTTTGTTCGTGGATAAGGAGACCGGAGGGCTTTCAGACAGTGACAGACCCACTTTTACCCCTGGTGAAGAATTACTCACCTCCCTGCTTTCCTCCACGGACCCAGAGTGCTAAGGGCTGGGTCCCGGGGCCTCCAACCACACCTCTGCCTGCAAGTCCCTCTGGGTTGGTGCCTCTCCCCCTGGACACCCCAGCTGTTCCAGCTTCTTAGGTTTCTGCAAGGTACATTTCTCCCTTTCCAGAATTAATCACTTGTAGTTCTTCAGCACTGATTGCTTGTAGTCAGTTCATCTTGAGTTTTTCAGTTTTAAGCATAGTCTCTGACTTCTTACTGTGGAGGAGAGTGAGATGGATGTCTTTTTTCATCCAGCGCCCAACAGGAGGAGCATAGCTCCCCTATTTTCCCGTTCGTGCAGTAGTTAAAACACAACATTGATTCATGGCTAGATCAACATTCATAGCTCAGCCAAGCACAGCTTTTTGTTTTCCTTGAAGTTAATCATTGCTTTATTTGATCTTTTCATACTCCTCATTAATTTAACCTACAAGTCTTTTGGCCGGTTTTCAGAATCTTGCCTCAGATGCGTCAGGTTTTCTATCAGTCCTTTCCCCCACCTGGAGTGGTTACCTTCTACATATGTGACACAGTTGTCATCCTTAGACCCTCCTTCACAGCACCTTGAGGATTTCCATCACCCTCCTCTGGTGTTGGGCCTTTTGGTGCCCATAGCACATACTTTCCTCTAATTTTGGTGACATCCTTTTTTTTTTTTTTTTTGTAGTACTAGGGATTGAACTGATACCCATGTTTTAGTAATACACATTCTTAGGAGGTTCTTGGAAAAGGGTGTGTATATCAGCTATCTTTCTGAGACTGAATGCCTGAAAATATCTATTTCCACTGACAATTTATAGTTTGGCTAAGTATGGAATTCTGAGATGGAAAGTTTGAATGCATTGTTCCATTGTCTTCGTGATTGTGGTCTTGCCGTTAAGAAATTGAACTGTTTTCCTGTCTGTGTACAGGTGACATGCTTTCTGTGTCCTCGTTGGAAGTTTATAAAATTTTCTCTTGTTCTCCACGATCTTTAAATTTTATGATGTGTGCCTTATTGTTTTCAACAATAGGTGTGTTTGAATCTGGAAAATTAAATTCTTCAGCTTGGGAGAGTTTTTTGAAGTTGTCTCATTGATAAGTCCTTTTTTGTGATGTTTTAAAGAAAATTTTGTTCAGATATTGGGTGTTTTGGGTTAGGCCTCTAATTTTCTTATACTTTCTTTTATAATTTTTATCTTTTTATTTCCTCATCCTACTTCTGGGGGGAATTTTCTGAATTTTATTTCTTATACCTTCTGTTGAATTTTTCATGACTGCATCCCATTTTTAAAAACTCCTTTTTTGTTCTCTGAAAAAGTATACACGTGTACTTATTTGTCTATGTAGTTTGTGTATCTCGTATTTCTTTGTTTTGTTTTATAGGGCCAAGGTCTTAGCTCCCTGGGAAAGTTAATGATTTTTGCTTTTGTTTTTCCTGCTATTTAAGTCTCCCATGTCTCACGCTGAGGCTCTCCTCATGTTTTCAGCCCTGGGTGTCTGCTCACATCTGAGCGGGGGGATTAAAAAGCTGCAGATGTGGATGGGCTTTTGACTGTGAACTTCACTGTAGGGTGATCACAGGGTGATCTGGCTGGGACTTCTGTTTCGGGGAACCTTTCATGGTTTTATCTCTTGGGCTGGTGAGAGGCCTGTGGGGAAGAAGAGCCTCACTATCAGTGGTCCAGGAGTTGGCAGTGGAGAACACGCAGTAAGTCTCAGCATCTGGATGAGGGTGTTCACATAACCTCTCCCCAGTTTTCTCTGATTCACCTGAAGTATGCTTCATGCACAGAGTCAGTGGAGGTGGGAAGAGATGGGGAGGAAACATCAGGTTTTTTACTGAAGGCAAAGAAAGGACAGTCATCTCACTGCTTAGGGTGGCTGAAGGAATGTGGGGGATCCAGCCTTCTCCGGTGATTTCTGGGTTGGGAATGTAGCTGAGCAATGCAGTGCCTGCCTGGCAAGCATGATGCCCTGAGTTTGATTACTGTTACCCCCCCCCCAAAAAAAAGTGATTTCTGATCGGTCTTCTTTCCCTTTTAGCCCCTTTCCTTTTCCCCACAGAGGATCCACTTGCCTTAATTATTTATCCCTTAGGAGATTATGGTATAAATTAGATTGTTTATTGTCTTACCCCTATTCCACCAAAATGTGTCAGTACCAGGGATTGAACTGGGAACCTTGTGCTTGCATAGCAGGTACTGGAGCCACTGAGCTAAATCCCTAGCCGCTCACTAAAGTGCTTTTGCCCTGTCTCTTGTCCCATTTTCTATTATTACTGGTTTATATATTAAAGGTTAAAAAAAATTCCTTCCTTCTTGTTTTACTGGCTTTCAGCAGAGAAAGGGATGGTGGAGGTTTTTGTTTAACTGGTTATTAGTGGCTGGAATGTAGATTTCTTCGGCTTCAGGTCAGATGGTAGCATGGTTCCGTCAGGGCAGTGCGCTGCCAGTTTCCTCGCTTTCACCCACACGTAAACATTTTTGCCTGAGTGTGGCATGTTATCTGATGGGACCTCAGATTCATCCTGTTCCCTGCTAAATGTCCGATACCAGTTGATCCCAGTTGTCAAATGAGGCTGAGCCTATCTCTCACCCTAGCGTGAGTGGTATTTAGCTTACTGGCCCCTCAGCCCTTGTTCTTATTCACAAATCTGCTTTATCTAGGAAGATGCTTTCTGTCATCTTGGCCTCTGAATGTCTTGCCTTTCAGCGAGGCTCCTCTTCTGTAGTTAATATCTTAATTGGAAAGGCTGGCTTGGCGTTATTGGTGGCTGTGTGATTTCGGTGGAAGTTGGCATGATTTCTTCAGAGGCCAGGGCACTGCAGAGTTGCTTTACCAGCAGCAGGATCCCGTCTTCCCGTCTGCAAGCTTGTGCCTTTCTTGGAATGTGCACCAAGTTCCTGTTTCTCTGCCTGGCCGAGCCGAGATGAGCGACTTGTCTGGCCCTGCGCAACTCTCCCAGCCCTCATCCGCTGGCGGAGTCAGTCCTCAGGCTCCCTCGGTGCGACGTGACCGTCCAGCGTCCTCTCCCAGGAGCTGACCACACGGCACGGAGGGACGCCGACCAGCAAACACCTCCGCTGACGCAGGAACAGCATCGTCTCCAAACCCTGTTACCCGCAGCAGAAGCAAAGCTTGGCCCGCATGATGGCAGCTGTGCACTGGGAGGATAGAGAATAGGAGAGCCAGTGCTCGCTACGCTGGTGCAGGCACAGCGGCGACTTTGCTCTGTGGTGGGTGACAGCAAAGGAGGAGCGGTTAGAAGAGCTTAGTCAGCTGGTTTTGGGCACCATCTGAGTGGAAGTTTGGCTAGGGAGGATCATACAGAGCTGCTTCCTCCCTCTGTGCTCGCAGAGGCCTCCTTCCCCTTTCCAAAGAGAATGTTTGAAGCCATTGTGACTTCTCTTTCTGTGCAGTAGCATTTTCTCTGATGTCCGCAGTGCCTGACATGAATGTTTTTGGCTTTTCAAGTGGAGAATAATCTCCTCGGGAAAGCACAATACGGAATAAATAGTTGGTCAGTGCACTGAATGGATTTGCCAGGTAATTTTAAATACTTACCAGACAAAGTATTTTGTCATAGGGGTCGGAGATTTAGCATACCACAGTGTGGGGCCTGGTGGCTCATGCCTGTAGTCCCAGCACTTGGGAGGCAGAGACAGGAGGATTGCTGAGTTCGAGGCTTGCCTGGGCTACATAGTGAGCTCAGGGCCAGCCTGAACTACAAAGTGAGACCCTGTCTCAAAAAAAATTTTGTCATAGTTATCCAAGTTGTGTCCAGTAGTCTATGGTTCATTTTGCCAAGTACAAGTATAAAACATTTAAGTTTTTCCAAGTGTATTGTGTCTCATTTTTAGAAATATTGCCCACTGAAATGCATATTATTATTATTTTACTTGCATATATTTCTTCTTAGCATAATGTTGTGACATGATTGTCTTGATTTTCATGGCAAAGATAATGGCTTTTGGAGGAGGGATGGAAGTATGTATGATTAAGTTCTGTATATTTCTTTCTTTTTTTTTTTTTGAGACAGGGTCTCGCTTTGTAGTTCAGGCTGGCCCTAAGCTCATTCTGTGGCCCAGGCAAGCCTGGAACTCAGTGATCCTCCTGTCTCTGCCTCCCGAGTGCTGGGATGACAGGCGTGAGCCACCACGCCCGGCACTGTGGTATGTGGTATTGATGGCTGGTGGGCGTGAGTCACTACACGCAGTATTGTATGTGGTCACCGGGATCAAAGTCAGGACCTTGCACTTGTGAGGCAGATGCTGGAAGCACTGAGCTAAATCTCCGGCCCAGGTTTTGTGTATTTCTAAGAAGAAACACTTTGGATATTGGCACATAAATGTAAATATAAATTTATTTTAAGTTAAAAGCATTTGAAATGCTCAGCTACTGAGCATTAGAGTGATTTAAAATGCTCATACCCTACAGGAGGTCTTGATCCTGCAAACTCCCTGTCAAGTGTCCTGCTTCCTTTAATTTCTATTGTTGTGAAGTTCCAAAAAGTTTTTTTAAAGCTTTAACTTTTTTATCTTGGGTAGAGTTCTAACGGTGTCTTTTTGTTATTATTTTCATAGAGACTCCTAGGTCCGGATACTCCCCAGTATCTGGCGCTACTCACTCATGGAATCTCCACTGACTGTTCCAAAAATTAAACTGTGGGTTCTTTTTTTTCTACATAGGAATGATTTCAAGGTTAATTTTTATGCCTCTATAATTTAAATATACAGTAAAGTTAATTTTTCTGTTAGGGTTATTTTCATTTCATAGGAGGCAGTTGGTTTCTTTGTCATTTTCATAATAAAAATGCTTGATCCTTTAACCATGCAGGGACAGAAACAGAGATACAATTTGACTGGGCTGTAAATGTTGTCAGATATGTAATTTTAGATATACATGCTTTAAAATTTCTTTTTAAAGACTGCCCATGTTTTTGTCATATGTTTAAAATAGTTATAGAAGCATTGCATTAAAGAATTCCCAGTCATAATTTCTGTCGTTTCAGGAGAAATATGATTTTTTTAGTTTTCGTGTTTTGAGACAGGGTCTCATTTTGTAGTTCAGCTGGCCCTGACTCACTTTGTAGTCCAGGCTGGCCTTGACCTTGCAGCAATCCTGTCTCTGCCTCCTGAGGACTGGGGTAAAAATATGAGGCCAGCCATAGAAATAGGAGTTTTTGGGCTTAAAGTGTATATTTGTGCTTCATCCAAACCAAGAACAGACCTGTGGGTACCGCTGAGGACTCAGTGTGCTCTGGGGACCCTCCCTGCCACATTTAAAAAAATGTTGCCGTATGCAGCTGCACATGTTCATTGTTCAATACAAATAATACTGAAGCTTACAAAGAAGAAATTTAACTGCTGGGGATTTAGCTCAAGTGTACCACGCCAACCTTGGACGCACAGGGGCCTGAGTTCAATTTCCAGTACAGAAAAAAAAAAAAAAAAAGGATGAAAAAAAAATTTTTTTTTTTTTGAGACAGGATCTCGCTTTGTAGTTCAGGCTAGCCCTCAGCTCACTATGGAGCCCAGGCAAGCCTCGAACTCAGCAATCCTCCTGTCTCTGCCTCCCGAGTGCTGGGATGACAGGAGTGAGCGACCACGCCTGGCACTGTGGTATGTGGTATTGATGGCTGGTGGGTGTGAGTCTCCACGCCCAACATTGTATGTGGTTACTGAGGATTGAACTCAGGACTTTGCACTTGCAAGGCAGGCGCCGGAACCACTGAGCTAAATCTCCAGCCCAAAAGGATGAAATTTAACTTTAAAGAAAGTAGTCTTTAATAAAGAGCATTATATGCAACTGTCTATGTAACTCTAACTTCTATAATCTTTATTTATTTATTTTTTTGAGACAGAGTCTCACTTTGTAGTTCAGGCTGGCCCTGAGCTCACTCTGTAGCCCAGGTAAGGCCAGAACTCAGCAACCCTCCTGCTTCTGTCTCTCGAGTGCTGGGATTACAAGCATGAGCCATCACACCTGGCATTGTGATATATGGTACTAAATGCTGGTGGGCATGAGTCACCACACCCAGTATTATTGTATGTGGTTACTGGGATTGAACTAGGGACCTTGTGTTTGCTAGGCAGGTGCTGGAACCACTGAGCTAAATCTCTGGCCCCTATAATCTTTATACACATGCAATTAAAAAATCTTTATTGGTACATTGTATATACACATCATATCATGACACATACAATTTTTTTATGTGCTTACCCGCCCTCCCTCCCTCCTTTCCTTCCTTCCTTCCTTAGTTCTTTCCTTTCTTTCCTTATTATCACTTGAACTAAATCACTGGCCCTGTTTTATGAGGTTTTAGTTAATACATAATGTTCTTTGGATAAAATTATTTCATATAGGGATGGAGATTTAGCTCAGTGGTTCCGGCGCCTGCCTCGCAAGCACAAGGTCCTAAGTTCGATCCTGGTAACCACATACAATGCTGGGCATGGTGACTCACGCCCACCAGCAATCAATACCATGTAC
>PVIC010054736.1:0-11446 GCA_004025085.1 Thryonomys swinderianus | reverse complement strand
TGCTAGGATTACAGGCATGAGCTACCATGCCCGGCACTCTGGTATGTAGTATCTGGTATCGATTGCTGGCAGACGTGAGTCTCCATGCCCAGCATTGTACATGGTTTTCAGGGATCGAGCTCAGGACCTTGCGCTTGCGAGGCAGGTGCCGGAACCACTGAGCTAACCCTCCGGCCCAAGAATCCTTTCGTTTAAGTTTCACTTTTTCCTATTTCCCTTTTTTCTGACTTTCCCTGTGATGGCGACCTTTGTGTCTGGTTTTTTGTATATTTTCTCATTTCTACTCTTGTGTTATTATCAATGCTATTTGTTTGGTTCTTTGCCTGATGATAGGATAATATTTGTTGCAGGTCTCTTTCTAGTATCTGGGGCTCTTTGGATATGGCACCTTCCTGGGGTGTCCTACTTGAATCTGTAATGACTCTTGAGAGTTCTCAGTTCTGACATATCATGGGAGATATTTGAGCAGAGCAATCACATCATGTTTGTTAGCATAATACAATCAGTGCTAATATAAGTATTAAACACAGTGAATAAAATGAAAAGTTTTGTTAATTTCTAATCTGAGGAGTTTGAGCTCATGAGTTACCTCTATGTCCATATGCCAAAATTTAGAATTAAACAGCAATGTGTATACAACATGTCGATGGTAAATGTAACCCCCGAACCCTTAGGGGATAAGAGGTCACTGGGAAATCAGGGAGGTAGTGGGACAGGGGGAGAGTGAAATAGGGTTAGCAGATTTATGAAGATCACCTATACTCTAGAACCTCATATATGCCAGCAGGTAATAGAGGATAAAAGGGCCTATACTAAACAGTACCAACTCTATGCTGTTTGACCTTTGGAGACTTTGCACACCTTCCTATAACAGTACAGGAGAAGAAATGTGGCAGCCTAAGAGTCTTTTACTTCTTGGTATTGCTTCTGACAGAATAGGAGAGTGTGTGGGGACAAGAGGGGAATAGAGGGATCTAGGAGTAAATGGCAAAATAGAAGGTAGATTCCCTTTTTTTTTTTTTTTTTTTTTTATCTTGCCTGGTCTCTCAGTGTGGCTCCAGTGTGGAGAGACACAGGAAATGCCTCTGGCTCCTCTTGGGCCTGGGTCCTCACAACGCAGCTCCACGGTGGAGTTTGTGTCAGCCTGCAGGTCTTAATCCTTATGGTGGGGATGGCACCAAGTTGTGTACCTGAGTCCCCACTGCGTGTCTCTGGGTAGTGTGGGCCGGTGGGCCAGACTCAGTCCTCTGCCGCCACCGTTGGGAATGGAATGGCACCCGGGATAGCCGAGTCTGCATGGCTCCTGGGTGGTGCGGGCCGGTTGGCAGGCCTCAGCCCCCTAATGTTTTGAATATACTAAACTTCTTAACATTGGAGTATATTTCTCCCAATTGTTTTTTAAGCTTTCTGTAATGGAAAAAAGCTTTTGTAAATAGGGAGAGGTAGAGAAGTGGAAGGGAAGTAAGGAAAATGGAAAAAAAAAAGCATGAACCAAGATAAATCGTATACAGGTATAAATTATCAACAATGAGTGTAATCACAATGTATACCAAAAATGTACCAACTTACGGGGAAAATCAGTATGGTGTGTTTCATCACCAGTAGCAACCTCCCTTTTGGGTTCATCCCATTTCTTGATCCATCAGGAATCCATGTCTAATGAGACTTCCTGTGAATCTGCAAACTCTTCTTGTTGTGCAGAAGTCAAAATGTACAAAAGTCATCTATAAAGCCTATGAAATACACTGGTTTTTAATTCACTGTTCCTAAGGAAAAGACATGAATAAACAAATACTTTACAAGAGATTGTACATTAGCTGATTCTTGAAGCTCTCATGTAGATTAGGTTTACATAGTTTAAACTTTCAGTCTCTTTAGGATTTTGAAAATTGTCAAACAAGATGAGTCAGAGATAGTGACATACATGTTTAATATTTAGCATACCATTCAGGTTTTCAACATGTACTTGAAAAATGACTGAAGAATTTTGCAGTTAGGAGTGAAGATGCAAGTGCTCTGGCCACTGCTACTCCTCTCCACCTCTGTCACATACAGACCAGAAGAGAAGCATTGGTGTGTGGAGTCAGTCTTTTACTCCTCATTATTTGTCTACAGGGTCTTTCTTCCCTGTTTTTGTTTCCATATTAACAGACTTTGGAAGCTTTATGAACATATCACTGGAACTCCTGCAACTGTTCTGAATATTCTCTGAAGTTTTATTTATATTTTTCCTCCGGGTTGAATATGAGTAAACTCTACTTGTACTTATGGGAAACAATTTGCTCATTCTCTTTTTCTGCTTTTCTGATTTCCTTGTGTCTGTATTTTTTTGACCATTCTTTTAAGAAAGTGACCGTGTGAGTAAATAGCTCCTGGGGAGCAGAACATGGGCAGAATGGGGCTGGGACATTTCAGTCCAAATCAACCGCAATCAAACATTGAAGAGTGTATTGTACAGATAACCTTCACCTATGCAGACCTCCCTCACTTCCCCTATTGCATGGTGGAATCCTGCTTGTGGGCTGCAATGACCTTCACTCATTAAAAGTCAGAATGGAGACTTTGTGGATTCCAGATGCTTTTTAGGCATGCTGCATTCAAAGAAAAGACTGTTTTCTTGTGTGAATTACCAAAAAAAAAAAAAAAAAAAGGAAACAATACTTATGTATATAGGGTGAGGGGTAGGATGGGTAGAGAAGGGGAAAAATGAGAATTGAGTTGTGTCATATACTGTACAAATTATCAATGTGGAGTGTAATTGTGAGGTGTATATAAGAAATGGTCTGTGCTAAGAATAAAACCTGATGATTAGAAAAATATTTTTGACTTTATTTTTGCTGCTTTTAAATTATTTTGGAGCTTTTTTTTTTTTTTTTGAGGCAGGGTCTCTCTTTGTAGTGCAGGCTAGCTCTGAGCTCACTATGTAGCCCAGGCAAGCCTCGAACTCAGCAATCCTCCTGTCTCTGCCTCCTGAGTGCTGGGATTACAGGCGTGAGCCACCACGCCCAGCTGGAGTATATTTTTTAAGCTCTAGATATTGATACATTACCATTGTAAAGATATTTGGCACGTCTTCAAGTTCTATGAAGACAGGGAAAATCAACCATTAACGTAACTAGTATTTTGTAGCACATGGCTTGGCAGTTTTTTTTTTTATTGCTTTACATATTAAGCTTGTCTCTAAATGCTGTAGAAGTTCAGCATATATCTAAACAATAAATAGAGAAGGAATAAGAACACATGTAAGTGATTCATATAAGTTAACTGCAAGGTATATCATTTCTAAAAAGGCTTAAAACATTAAATACATATATACACATTTTCAATATTAATTTCTTTTTACCAGTAATTCCTCAGACAAAGGGCTACTATCCAGAATATCTAAAGAACTGAAAAACATCAGTCCCCCCAAATTTAAAGACCCAGTTCAAAAATGGGCATCTATATGAATTTCAATTGTTGATAGCATATAAGTGCTTGTGTTTTATTTGGAAATACATGAGAAAATATTTTATGTATATTGTAAATATAACATTTTCCTACACTGTAGCATGTATATTGAACAATATTGTTTCTGGTTTGAAACCAACATAAAAGATAAAGTATATCTTTCTTTTTTCCTTAAGCCATCCTATGGGATCTAGATTTTTCATTTCTATTTTCCACTATTTTCTGAAGCTTTGTACTCAACTTACTTTTCTCATTAAAAGCAAATAAAAACATAATTTTTCCTAGGAAAATACACATGTACACATAAACAAGCATGATTTGCATTACAATTAGAACTCTTCCCACTTTGGTCAAAGAATATGAGAGTCAAAGGATTTGGACACTTGGATGATATTTGAAATCTTGTCTCACAATATAAATCAGTGTACCCAGAGGATATTAAAATTCATTTCAAATATTATTCTGAACCATCAGATAATTAAGCTACCATTTTATTGTGTGGCAGGCAATAGAGACCTTGGCTTTCCTTATTGTTCTGACAGCAATGAAATGTCTTGACAAAATGTTTACTGCAATTAATTGCCAGGAGAAAAAAGTTTAACAAAATCATGATTACATAGGAGAGCCTGTTATTGTCAGCAATCACCACTTAAAACATCTCTAAAAACAAATAATTTGTTGTGTATGTGATATTATAGAGTTGGAATTACTATTTTTAAATTTTCTACTTTCTTATTCATTTCCTTTTAATTCACTACGGAGTTTTCTTGTGTGACTTAAAAACAAAAAGGAAACAATACTTGTGTATGTAGGGGTGGGGGTAGGATGGGTAGAGAAGGGAGAAAAATGAGAATTGAGTTGTGTCATATACGATACAAATTCTCAATGTGGAGTGTAATTGTGAGATTTGGAATTATTTTTATGGATGTTAATATAGTTGATCAACACAGGTACCATTGTTTGTTTTTACAGGAATATGAATAAGTAGCTCCATAAAATATAATTTGTTAGATAATTGTCATTAATATGATTGAGCAGTACAATAAAATTTGAACTCAGTATTTTGAGATCAACCAAATTTTTAACTGAGTCCCTTTGTAATGTGTAAACGCATGTCAGTTTCATTTGAATGATTTTCTACCAATAAGTAGAAAAAGGCCAGGAAATTCTGGATTATAGCATTATTTTTATGTTAAGTAGAGAATAGTTAAGTATTATAAGCCTATTGTATTTCCCTTTTGGTTTTTTGAGATA
Source organism: Thryonomys swinderianus (assembly GCA_004025085.1). Lineage (NCBI taxonomy): Eukaryota > Metazoa > Chordata > Mammalia > Rodentia > Thryonomyidae > Thryonomys > Thryonomys swinderianus. The sequence continues at coordinate 6,742 of PVIC010054736.1, read as the reverse complement.
CTGTCTTACTATATAGTTCTGGTTAGTCTTGAATTTACTAGGTAGCTCAGACTCGCTTCAACCCCCTGCTGCTTTCAGCCTCCCAAGTACTGGGAATATGGGTATGTACCATCAAGACCATTATTAATATGTTTGTGATTTCAGGAGCTTAGAAAACTGATGAATAAATTTATATAGAGAAAATATTTTAAAGGCTAAAGGAATGTAATTACATGATACAATGGGGTTGGGCCATCAAGTTTATCTTTTTTTCTCTGTATCATGATTTCTACCAAATTCATTTCTATCAAATTTCTATCAAATTCATTTCTCTGAAGTCTCTTCTCAGTGAAAAACATACTCATCATTAGACTTCACTTTGTCAAAACTAAAAGGAAAGGATTTTTAAAATGGTGAGATACCCAAGCATTCCCAGTGTCTCTAAGGAAAAATGACAAGGTAGGATTTACTCTGCTTTCTTTTGACCATTTTTGAAGTCATCATTTGGAGGCAGACTGAAGTTTTTTTGGCTGCCCAGATGACACCAACTTTCCTTCTCAGCATCAAGCATCTTTGTATGATTAAAGTTTCTTAAAATCAAGGCATTGGAGTCAGGTGTGGTGGCTCACGCCTGTAATCCCAGCACTTGGGAGGCAGAGACAGGAGAATTGCTGAGTTCGAGGCTTGCCTGGGCTACATAGTGAGCTCAGAGCCAGCCTGAACTACAAAGCAAGACCCTGTCTCAAAAAAAATTAACAAAAATCAAGGTATTGGAAGATAGTGAGTCTATGTGACGAATTAGAGGCGCACACATATACAAAGGAAACTGTCAATGTCTGATTGTAAGTTACTGGGTTGTATTTGAGTGCTTGTCTGGCTGATGCTCATTTTCTTAGTTATTACTTGAGAATTGATGGTAAAGAGCAGAATAATATCAATCAACATATCCAACATGTAGCCAGATGTGGTGGCTTCCACCTATAATCCAAGCATTTGGGAGAGGCAGGAGGATTGCTGAGTTTGAGGCTTGCATGGGCTACATAGCGAGTTCACGGCCAACCTGAACTAAAAAGGCCCTGTCTCAAAAACAAAACAAAATAAAACATCCAACATGTAATAAAATTTTAAAAACATACTATATAATGTTATATGTTAGATATAAGGCAACTATGTGATAAAGTTTGTAGGAAAACCTGTGATAGATATATATTTAGGTTTACCAATGAGAATGAGTAAAAGTATTACATTTCTTTTGTTTCTGTAATAAATTTTTATTTCAAGTTCCCATCAATTCAAAAAGTGAGTTGGTAGTCAACCTTCCCATGATTGTTTCCTTCCATTAGTAGATGCAAGCTTCAGACAGTACTAACGTACAATGTTTGGAGGATAGGGGTTTGTTGGTTATAGGAGAGAGGCTCCTAAGTGGTCATTGTGAGGATGCATATAGATCCTTGTATACTTTATATGTCTTCTGAAAAAAAAATCGTAGAATTTTCTGTTAACTTTTCTCTTACATGCAGTGCAATGCTAGGTATTTCAATAATTCTTTCAGCTCATTCAAATGTTGACTGAATTGCCACACTGATTAATTTGTAAAACAAAACGTGATTAAATGTCTTATTTTGGAGAAAATTTTCTACCTGCCCCTTGACTGGTTATTCAGAGAATTTTTATTCTTTATTATATTTTTAGAGAATGATTTTAAAAAGTAGGCTAATTTTCAAAATAATAACCCAAGGAATGTGGAAAATGCAATTGTGTCTCTGTATTCACTGAATAGTTCCCAGAACATTTTTAATTGAATTCTTTATTGGTACAATTTATATACATCTCACAATCACACATAACTTTGGGGAATTTGTACCAATATATGACACAAGTCAATTCTCATTTTTACCCATATCCCCACCCACCCACACCTCCCCATCCCCTATATACATAAAAAGACTGTCATATTTTCTAGATTTTATTTGTATCCATAGGTGCTCATATCAAGGAGAACATCGGGTATTTTCCTATCTGTGATCTATTGATTTCATTCATTAGCGTGTCTTCCAGGTGTACCCATTTGCACATAAATGAATCAATCTTGTCATTCTTTATGGAAGAATAATACTCCATTTTATTAAAAAAATATCTTCTTTATCCACTCTCCAGTTGATGGGCATTTGGGTTGTTTCCAAGGCTGAGCTATCACAAACTGACTTGCTGTGAACAAGGGTGTACATCTGTCTTTCCAATGTGATTTTTAAAATTATTTTGGGTATATTCCTAGCAGGAGGATAGCAGGGTCAAATGGGACACCTAGTCCTAGCTTCCTGAGGAATCTCCACAATGGTTGCACAAGTCTGCAATCACACCAACAGTGGAAAAGGGTTCTAGGTTTATTGTGGTTCCAGATGAATTTTTGTATTATTTTCTCTAGCTCTGTGAAGTATAGCGTTGGAATTTCAATTAGAATTGCATCACCGGAGGATATCCATTTTGATGATGTTGGTTCTCCCTACCCAGGAACAAGAGATGTCTTTCCACTTTCTGATTTCCTTTACTATCTTGTTTTTGAGAGTCCTATAGTTTTCAGAATAAGGTCTTTTACTTTCTTTATTAGGTTGATTCCTGGACATTTCATTTTTCTGGGTGCTACTGTGAAAGGGATTGACTCCCCGATTTCTCCTTCAGTGAGTCTGTTGTTGTGTAGACCAAGGCTGTTGATTTTTGAGCATTTACCCTGTATCCAGCAACACTACCAAATTTGGTAATTAAGTCTAGCAGTCTTTTGGTTGAGTTTTTAGGATGCTCTAGATAGAGTATCATATCATCAGCAAATAATGACAGTGTAACTTTTTCCTTTCCTATCTTTATTCCTTTTATATCTTTGTCCTGCCTGATTGCTATGGCTAATGTTTCCAGCACTGTATTGAACAAGAGTGGTGATAGCGGGCATCCTTTTCTCATTCCTGCTCGTAGTGTAAAAGGTTTCAGTTTTTGCCCATTAAGTATGATGCTGGCTGTTGGTTTCTCATAAATAGCTTGTATTAAATTGAGATAAAGACCATTGATTCTGATTCTCTGTAGGATTTTGATCATAAATGGGTGTTGTATTTTGTCAAATGTTTTTTTCTGCGTCTATTGAGATAATCATATGGTTTTTGTCCTTGAGTCTGTTAATATAGTGTATTACATTGATTGATTTACGTATGTTGAATGAGCCTTGAATCGCTGGGATAAATCTGACTTGATCAAGGAGTGATGAAGGAGAATGAAAGCTTGTGCAGTAGACTGAATTAAGCAGAGAACTGAATCTCAGAGCTAGAAGACACCATAGCAGCCAATAGGCAGGGCAGATATAATCTATGGAAAAGAGCAAGGGACCATGAGAAATCAATTCAACAGCTTCTACATGACTCAAAGAAAAATAATATAAGATTGAGTGGAGTCACTGAGCAAACAGGAGATGGTGTAAAAGACATAAAAAAGCTATTGTCAGAGATAACAACAGAAAAGTTCACAGGCAAAGAAATAGACATACAGATAAATGAGGCCTGTAGGACTCCAAAACACTGTGGCGTAAAACTATCTACGGCTAGACATATAATTATAAAGGTTCTAGATGCACAACAAAAGAGTGAAATACTGAAAACAGTGAGAGAAAGGAAGAAAATCACCTGCAAGGGGAAGCCCATTAGGATCACAGCAGACTTTTCAACACAAACACTCAAAGCAAGGAGAGCCTGGATGGAAGTTTTTCAAGCATTGTAGGATAACAACCTCCAACCTAGACTGTTGTATTCTGCAAAACTATCTTCCAGAATAGACAGGGAAATAAGATACTTCCATGATAAAGATCACCTGAAAAACTTCACAGATATAAAACCTGCACTCCAAAACATTCTAAAGAACATCTTGGAAAAAAAAAACAACACAAAATTCCATACCCACGAGAGCCAGGAGAGTGAGTTTATTGGGGCAAAGAAGAAACTAATGTGAAAAGGGGAAAAGCAAGTTAGAAAATAACCAAGAACATGAAACATAGCAGCTCTGAATATGTCCATATTTGTCATAACCATTAATGTCAATGGGCTCAACAGGTCAATTAAAAGAGACAGGCTAGGAGATTGGATCAAGAAGCAAGATCCTACAATCTGCTGCATACAGGAAATACACCTAATTCAGAAGGAAACCCATAGACTGAAAATAAATGGTTGGAAAACAATCCTCCATGCCACAGGAAACTGCAAAAAAGCAGCAGTGGCTATCTTGTTTGAAGATAAAATAAATTTCAAACCCAAATTGATTAAAAGTGATAAAGAAGTTCATTATATTCTCGTACAGGGAACTATCCAGGAGAAAGAAATAACAGTGATAAATTTTTATGCTCCAAACTCTAATGCACCCAACCATATAAAACAGACATTACTGGACATAGAAAGCCGGTTAACCATGAATAAAATAGTAGTATGGGACTTCAATACTTCATTGTTACAAATTGACAGATCAACTGGACAAAGAATCAATAAGTAAATACTTGAGCTAAATCAAACTTTTGAGCAAATGGACTTATTAGATGCCTACAGAATTTTTCACCCTACAAAGTGATAATATACCTTCTTCTTACCTACTCGTGGATCATTCTCCCAAATAGATCACATTCTAGTCCATAGAACAAGGTTGAGTAAATGCACCAGAATCAAAGTTACCCCCTGCATACTATCAGACCATAGTGCCTTGAAACTGGAGCTGAAGAGCAGAAAAAATTCCAAGATCCTCACAAGCACATGGAAATTGATCAACACTCTGTTAACCAACCAATGGGACACAGTAGAAATTAAAGAAGAAATTAAACAGTTTCTGCAACTAAACAACAACCCCAGCACAATGTACAGGAATTATGAGACACAATGAAAGCAGTTCTGTGAGGGAAATTCATAGCAGTGAATGCCTATGCTCAAAAAATAGAGCAAACGGCAATAAACAATCTAATGTTGAATCTCAGACAATTAGAAAAAGAGGAGCAAAAGAAACCCAAAACACATACTAGAGAGGAAATTATAAGGATCAGGGCATAAGTTAATGCAATAGAGTCAAAGAGAACAATATAAAGAGTTAATGAATGAAAGAGTTGGTTCTTTGAAAGGATAAATAAGATCGACCAACCCTTAGCCAACCTTATCAGATAAGTTAAGGAAAAGGCTCAAATTCATGCTCTAAGGAATGAAAATGGGGAAATCAACACAGATCCAGTAGTCCAAAGGATAATAAACACATACTTTGAAAATCTATACTCCAAGAACATGGAAAATCTAGATGATATTGATAGATTCATAGACACATATGAACTTCCAAAGCTGAAAGAAGAGGATATAAAAATTGATATCGGTAAACAATCTGATATCAATCTGGAAAATTGAAAATGTAATAAAAAACCTATCAACAAAGAAAAGCCCTGGTCCTGACGGCTTCACTGCTGAATTCTACAAAACTTTTAAAGAGGAATTAATAGCAGTACTTCTCAATGTCTTTAATGAAATCAAAAGGGAAGCAGTACTCCCCAAATCATTCCTTGAAGCAACCATCACCTTGATTCCACAGACAGGGAAATATCCCACCAAAAAAGAAAACTACAGGCCAATCTCTCTAATGAACATTGATACAAAAATCCTCAGTAAGGGCCAGAGGGTTAGCTCAGTGGTTCCGGCACCTGCTTCGCAAGCGCAAGGTCCTGAGTTCAATCCCCGGAAACCACATACAATGCTGGGCGTGGAGACTCACGCCCACCAGCAATCAACACCGCATACCACAATGCCGGGCATGGTGGCTCATGCTTGTAATCCCAGCACTAGGGAGGCAGAGACAAGAGGATTGCTGAGTTCGCGGCAGCTTGCCTGGGCACCATAGTGAGCTCAGGGCCAGCCTGAACTTCAAAGTGAAACCCTGTCTCCAAAAAGCAAAAAGCAAAAAGCAAAAAGCAAAAAACAAAAAACAAAAAAAAAAAAAAAAGAGAAAAAAAATCCTCAGTAAGATACTGGCAAACAGAATATAGATTGTTATCAAGAAAATCATACTCTCAGAACATTCTTTAGCCAGGAAAAAATGTGAATTCTCAAATCTCTCTTATAGAGTAATATTGTATATGTGTAGACATTTATATATTATACATATAAAACATAATCTATATGTAATGCATATATATCTTACTGTATATTTGAAATCTCTGTAGATTATTTATAAATTGTAATAAAATACATGTGGTCAACATGGTTTATAGAGCAATGGGAAGACAAAAGGTCTGCACATGTTTTACTATAGGTGCAACCATCGTAAACCTAACTACATTATTGATATGTGTTGGATTAAATGCACAAATACAGAATCCACAGATATGTGGGGCAGATTGTACTGTGAATCATAATTGTTAAAATGCCTTGTTTATTACTAAGTTATTGAGACACATGAATTTTAGAAGTTACTTTTTGGCTTCATGTCTTCAATTGTTCCCCAATATTTCTTTTTTTATTTTTTTATTTTTTTTATTGAATTCTTTATTGGTACAATTTATATACATCTCAAAATCACATATAACATTGGGAAATTTGTACCAGTATATGCCACAAGTTAATTCTCATTTGTACCCATATCCCTACCCACTTCCCCCTCCTCCCCCCTTTATACATGCTCTTTTATTTTCTTTCTGTATCGTATTTATAACTTCCCCTCATCACATTCCCACACCAAGTTTTCTATAGAAATATTCCACTCTATAAAA
>PVIC010054735.1:0-11454 GCA_004025085.1 Thryonomys swinderianus | reverse complement strand
TATGTAGCCCAGGCAAGCCTCAAACTCAGCAATCCTCCTGTCTCTGCCTCCCGAGTGCTGGGATTACAGGTGTGAGCCACCACGCCTGGCCAGACATTTCTTAATAAAAATGTAAAAGCTAGAAAATAAATACTTTCTGTATCTATCTAAAATAGAAAATAATCATTTAGACATTAATTTTTATAAAATTTATGTTAGATATGGGGGTACAAGTTCATACCTTAGGTAAAACAGATAGCTAATGAAATGTGATAGAATCCTTAACCTTAAAATTGAAAAAAAAAATGTAATTCTCTCTTGTGACCAGTTTGTCAGCTCTGTAGGAGGGGTAGGCTGAAGGTGCTGGTGGTATGATGGTCTCAGGTCTGGGTCACAGTAGACTCTGGCACAGAAGATGAAGCCATCTCTACTTGTGAGCCCTTTGGTTGATGTGACATTATCCGATGGGGTGTCAAGGGGACCTAGTTCCAGGGGCGAGGTCCTGAGCCAGGACAGTGGAGCCTGTGATAGGGCACTGCTCTGTCTTTTTAAAGGCAATACATATTTGAGTTGATGTGTGTGTCATTTGTACATATTGTAGTGAGGCAGAGCTTCTTGTTTAAATTGCAACTAAAGCTGGGCCTGCAAAACTGAATTGTAAACGGCTTTCAAATTGATATTTGATGGGTGCACAGCTGGAAAAGGAGATATTGGCCCCTGTGATGCTGCCACAATTGGGCCAAAAGCCAATCCTAAGTGGCACAATCTGGAAGCAAATCCAACTAGGACCATTAAAGCTACAATAAACCTAAAAGCACCCAAACACTCCTAAGCTTTGCTGTAAATAGGTTTTAAGCTACTTAGGTACATGTTCTTAATAGGGTATCACACTTTTTGCCACTTACAATATTTTTGGCAAACCTTGGAATATCAGAAGTACTCTGCCGAGACTCCATCCAAGATAGATCATGGGCTCTTTGTTTCGGTTCTTTGTTTGCCAGTCAGGCCCTTTGATGGCAGCCAAACTCACTGATATGTCCTGCTCAGTATTTGCCATAGTGAAATAGTGGTTCACTTGGAGTTTTGAGCTTGGAATAGAAACCAGTGAAAACTTCTAGGTCAAAAATGATGAAAGCAACATTCAAGAGGTGATGGATACCTGCACTGGACTGGGCTTAGCTGTCTGATGTTAAGTTTTCCCTGTCATACATTACCCATTAGAGGATATCTGTGTCATCACTAGGCAATGTGCCGCTGATTTCACCTTAATCTGAGATTGTTATTTTTATTTTATTTATTAACAGGAGTTTTCCATCAGTCACTTTAGTAATTCATCTCAGGTAATGGAAAAGGCTTAGCAAAGTAATTTTTTTCCCTGAAAAGGACCAGAGGGAGAGACTACAGTCATCTACCCTTTATTACCTAGATGTTGACAAAGGTCTCTCACTGAGGCTTCAGTGCCTCCCATATCACACTTGATCTTAGCCAAAAGGCTGAGAAGCGATATTGCCTCCCATATCAGATGAAATCAGGCGCATTCAGAATGGTATGGCTGTAGACAGTGTCTCCCACATAAGTAGAAGTAATCTATGGTTGGGGGAGAATTAAATTGTGCCATGTGCTGGTACAAATTCTCAATATTGTGTGTGATCATGTTGTGTATATATAATGTACCAATAAAGATTCAAATAAAAAAAAGAAATAATCTATGGTTAACAGCTGTAGAGAAATCCTTGATTTAGATCACCCTCTTGTTTTTATGGAATAAATACTAAATTAAAAGTCATGCAACTAGGAGGGTATATTAAAAGGCCAGACATGTAATAAATCTTTATACTCATAGAAGTGAAACATCATACCCTCTTCACATATAAGAAAAGGAATTGGCCTTTAACGTTGGTATGTGATTTGAGTAGGACAAAGGTCTTGAATTGAAAGATATTAAATGCATGAGGCAAGACATAGACAGTATAGGAAGGTATTTGTCATTCTATAGTTTAAGTAGGAGTTCTTGTAGGAGTGCATTAGGCCTTTAAATTAAACTAGCTATTGAGGGCCTATTTGACAATTGAAAACTTCATTGATTTTTCCCCCGAAGGTCACAGAATTCAGAAAAGTAAAATGTGTGCTTTTAATTATTACTAATGTCCAGAACTCCAAAGACAATGAAGAATGTCCTAGTGAAGTCTTGTTTTGTGTCTTCAGTACATGTATTGAGAGGTAGACTTTGATTTAGATTCTGGATATCTATAGAGCAAAACAATTGTGAAGTTCTTTACTATGATGTGACATCTCTCAGGCAATGACCCAAGAATGTCTAAAAATATCCAGGTGGGGCAGTATGGTGACCACACGGAGAGTGCTAGGAAAACTCTCCCGCTAATTCTATAGGACAGGCCCTGTCCTGTTTTAGTTAATTTCTTCATTGCTGGAGTATAACACTCAGCTCACAACATAAGGAAAGACGTGTTCATTTGGACTCAATTTCAGTGCACAGATAGCTGGCTCCAAGGTGGGATGGCCTTGTGCAGGGCCTTGGCGGAGAAAAATTCTTTGTCTGCTGTGGACAGGAAGCTGAGAGAGGAGGGAGCAGCCGGAGAGAGAAGCAAAATCTACACCCAATCCCTGCTTCTTCTGACCAAACCCGACCTCCTAACAAGCCAGAGGTGAACTCTGGTGATCCAAACACCTTCCTAGACCTCCACATGGAAGCACGTGGAGTTCTCGGGGACACATCTACAGAGAAACCATAGCATGTCCTTTATCAGGGACACGATACAAGGGTAGAAAGCCACAGCAGTCCACCAGGGTTAATCACTCACGGTGCTCAGCAGTTCTCGACAACCTGAGTCTGAGCTGTGGCTGCTGCTTACTCGGTTCATCTCCAAAAGCTCTTCCAGACTCCCAAAGTGCCTGGGAGATGGCGATTTCCTTCAGGGCCATGGTCTATGTCAAAGGACTAAGGAGGCAGGGGCCACTCCCTCTTCCGGGGAACATGACAGAAGGTCCATCTTCAGCTCCATCTTGTATGAAGGTCTCTAGAGCAGTGTGGAGCTTTAAGATGTAACACATGATGGACAACTGGGCATGGAGAGCCACAGGTTTAGAGCCTCTGAGGGTGTCTGCGTCCAGGACTCAGTATGTGCTCAGAACTTCCAGTTCAATGGTGTAGAGCACAGAGACAGAAATTGGCTACTTTTATCAGCAGCCCATGTCAGCCGAAGGGCATCATGGGTGGTCCAGAGGACTTTATAAGTGTGTCAGGATGTGGTGAAATCCCCACAGGAAATGTTTAAGGGCGCTAGCAGAAGGGACTGCCATTTTCCCCTTAATCAGTGATTTGAATAAAGAAAAGTGTACTTTTGGGAGAAAAATCAGTGCACTTATTGTCTTGTGATCCTTCCAGTTTGACTGATAAGCCCTGTGATTGTTCTGATCAATACAGTTCAATGATTTTTTTTAGGCAAAGACAAGACCTGATCTTGTATTCTACTAGGAAGAATATTTTCATTTAAGTAAGAGGCCAAACACCATGTTTCCAGACGTAGTTTTATGCAGATTTTCATTTGCTTCCTGTGGAAATCACGCCTTGTGAGACTATTTTGTCTCAAACCTTTTGCCACAGCTGTCATGTTCACACATTAACGGTTGCTTTTCTTCATGAACAGAGAATATGGCTCTAGAGATTAAACATAGCCCGGTGTTTTTTGCTATGGTCTTCTTTTGGACGTTACCATACATCCTTTCCTGAGATGGGAGTTTTCATATGTTACTCAAGATAATTCCACACTTGAAGCTTTATGGCATCACTCCATTATTCCCTTTGAATGGATTTCTCCAGTGGATTTTGGAAGCTCCATTCTTGTTTTGCCACAAAAGGGCTTCTCTCTTGACCCGTATAGCCCTTGTGGACTTTACCACGTTCTTCTAGTCTATAAGGTGGGCAAAACTTTTCCCACACCCTCGGGGTTAAGCAGGAACTGTGGCTCATTTTTTATGTTGACAATGATGGTTCTTCACCTGCTGGTATTTTCCATTTTCTTCCTAGATCCTTCAAAACTACTTACATATTTCTTTCACTGATTTCACGTTCACATGCAGCATCTTTCTTCCAATTCAATTTTGTTTTGAATTTTTAATTCACATCTGCTGCATGCACAAATAAAAGGCATTTCCGCAGTATGAGTCAGGACGTGATGACTCAGATGGCACTCTGATGAAGACTTCGTCGCACTCGTCAAGTGCTCTTCCTGCCATGTGGTCACAGGAGTGGCACTGTGTGCTTGGGGTTGAGCTCTTACCCACCCAGGTGACGAGCCTTGTGCAGTGGACGGGGGCGACACTCACTGCACAGGCTTGAGAATCACAGTCACATGTAGAGAGATGAACCACCCGAGGGAACCAGGGGAAAAGAGCCACGGCTTTGCATAGTTCTCTGCAGGGACAGCTGATTTTAATCTGGGCAGAATTTAGAGACTTTTCTCAGAGAGCTCACATTTAAAGTGGTCTGGTTTGTAAGTAGCAGTCCCAGAGAGAGTAAGGAGTGTAGGGAAATGAGAGATATGAAGACATCAGACCTCAAAAGGACTCAAAGATGTTGGATAGTTATTTCTGTGAGTGTGTCAGACGCAACCCCTTTCAGGAGATGTGCCAACGTCCTCCCTGCACATCTGGACAGAAGTGGATGCTACTAAACTCTTGTCTGGGTGACAATGGAGTGGGGAAGCCATGGGCTACTCCTTTGGTAGAGGTGAAGGCAGAGTCACATTAAAAGGTATTGAAACAGTCACTGAAAACTATTACAGCAAAATATTTACTGTTGTTCAGTTGAATGAAGTTAAGCATTTTTATATTATTGGGTAATGCATATTGCAACACGGATAGGCCCATTAGCATCGGTAAACCACCTGAAGTGACATTCTTTATTATTTTTTAATTTTTTAGACACTGAAGAATAGGTAAAATGTCCTATTAAGTGAAATGGCAGTGCCTATGATCACATGTTTACTAATAACATCTAATATAATTAATTTTAATTTTTAAGTATTCTTTTATACTTTGCGTTGAAGTATCTTAACTATTTTAACATGAAGAATCAATGGATTTTCTTTTCTCAAAGTTTTGAGTTCTATAATCTTTATTTAATTTTAATTTTTTTCACATCACATCCAAGGTCCTATACCCAGAATGGAACGTCTTAAGGCAATAATGCTATAGCACTGGAAATTTGAGTAAAGATCACAGTTAAAGCAAGCAATTACACTTTCTATATATGATATTTAGTTAATATATTACAGTTCCCATAATATGTAAATTCAGTTGTATCTCATATGTAACCATAATTTGAGACTTAGTAAGATTAAACCTCTGAAGCTCTGTCAGTGGAAATATTTTAGCGAAAGTTAAAATTCATTTAGAACCCACATCCTAGGGACATAAAAGTCCACAGTGCCTATTTTTGTGTTACAAAACTATTCTATCAAATTTTGTATCTCATTAGTTTCTTTCATGAACAATTATAAATAAATATATAATTTCGTATTTAGTTATAGTGAAGCATTTTATTTGCACTTTTCTCCTTCTGTATTTTAAATTTCTTTTTTCATCCCATGCATCCTACCTTCTCCATGTTTGGGGTTCCTGGCCCTCTAAAGCTGCGGTTTTTCAATTTCTGTCTCTATCTGGCAAATCCTGGTCTAGACAATCTAGGTGGCAACAGAACAAGAGTGGGGAAAGTGGCCGCTGTGGTGGCTTACAAGGAGCCACCTGTTAACCCACGACCTTCAAGTGCACTCTGAAGGACTGGGTGTCACTTGAGAGCTGTAGTGACTTTTCCGCTGAAGAGCACAGTAGCTCTCTTCCCTGAAGTGGCAGTCCTTTGACACGGTGCCAGAAAGGGTCACACTGAGGTCTGAGCACACTGGCTTGTATTGTATTATTTAGGCCATTGAGTAACCTTTGCTGATACTATGGAATTAAATGTCCCTTGAATATCTCATGTGTTCAGAGGTGGTGCTTTTAGGAAGTGATTGAATTATGAGGGTTCTATATTATTGTTGGATCCACTGATGGATGAGTTCAGCGCTGACTGTTAGTTGGTGGGGCTTGGTTGGAAGAGATGGGTCACCCGGGGTGTATGTAGTTTGGAAGAGAATATTCTTGCCCACAGCTCCTTCCTTCTCTGTCACTATTTCTTGGGTGTCACGGGCTGAGCAGCTTGCCTCCATGACCCCCACCCTGTGATTTTTTGCTTTGCTACCAACCAACCATGGACTGAATGCTCTGAAAGTGTGAGCCAAAATAAAATTCTTCTTCTCTAATTTGCTACTGTCAAGTATTTGGCTCTAGAGGTAAGAAAGCAACTGATACAAGGAGGACGCTGCAATGAGGTTTATTTCCATGTCCCAGATGGCCCCTTTGGACTAGGTGTTGGCTGATTATCTCCAAGCGAGCAGCCCGGAATATTTCTGAGTGTCTTGGGCAGGAACCTCAAGTTTCCTCATGTCAACAACAAAGCACGCAGCAGAACTGACAGACTTCTGCTGCACCTTAGCAGCGCACAGACGCCGTTTCTCTGTCATGCGGTAACTCCACTGACATCTTCCTCCACAGGCATTTCCTGGAGCGTTTTGAAATCTGGAGTCCTGGATCAAGTAATAAACATCAGTGTCAAGGAAGTAAGGGCTCCTGAAGTAAATTTCTGCCAAACATAACCCGTGCCAAGCGCAGAAAGTGAGGCTCAAGTGGTCAGTCACTTACTTCCATGGCTGGCAGGCGGGTCCTGTGTCCAGGCCCATAGTCTAACCCATTATTATCTCAGTTTGTTGAGAATGTTCCAGAAGGCCTGGAGAGACATGACAAACACAGTCAGACACGGCATCTGCCAACAGGCTAACTCATAAGCTCAAATTCTGTTGATCCCATTCTGTCCGTGGTCTGGAACTGATTAGTAAACCCCAAGCCATTTCCCAAGATGCTGTCCAAGAGTCTGCAGTTGTCGGGCTGCTGAGCTCATGACACGAGTTGTTCTAAGAGATTTAAGGATTCTGTGGAGGGCGGAATACGACTCAGTGAGACTGAATGGATGAAAGGCAGTTTTTTCTTGGTCTAGCTACTATTGAGAAGGGCATGTCCAACAGCCCCACACGAGGAACTGCACTCAGAGACATGACTGAGGCAACAAAGAGTTGGGGGTACAGCTAGGTAGAGCCCTACAGCCCGCAAGGTGGGCTCTGCTGGGCTTCTCGGGTTTCCTTTAGACTGACTGACTCTGTGCCCAGTTGTATGAAACCCAGCCTGGGGTGATTTGAGCTGCTGTGTGGTGACTCAGGGCGAGAAAACCAGACAAAGGAAGGGGTTGAAATGTGGAATTAATCAGTGTCTCAGAAAGGAGGGCTTTGGAGGTTCCAACCAGGGCCTGGAAAGAGGATCAAGACATCTATAAACAGCAATGGTAAAAAGCAAGTCTACATTACAGCATAGGAAAAAAAAAGATGAGTAATGGTATTTTTCCAATTTTTGAAAATTTGAAAAAATTGCTCTAAAACAATTGAGTTAGGAGAGGTGTTAACATTCTTTATCAGATACAGGAAGAAAAGTATGTAGAGATATACATATATATGTATATATATATATAATTTAATAATGGGCAAAAACTACAACATATAAATTTAAAAAAGAACTTCACATAAAATTATAGGTATTTGTAATTCTTTCGATATATTGATGACTTAACACTGTATATGTAGCTGTAAGTGGTAATAAATTAGTATAATCATCTTACTGTAGAAGTTCTTTGTCTCTCATCTTCTAGGATGAAACTCAGAACCTCATGTCTGACAGATAACTGTTACCACTGAGCTGTGCTTGACTTGCCAACCCCTTTCGAGACAGGGCACCAATAAACTGCACCTGTTGGCTTTGAACTGCACATCCTCCTGCCTTGGCTCTTTTAGCAGCTGGGTTAAAGGTGTTGAAATTGTTTGTGTTGAAAAAATTTTAATGACAGACACTATAAATTTGTGGTTTTTTTCCCCAAGCACTTTGCAATAACGTAAGAGAAAAAACTCTTGTTGAAATAGATGGGCAGGTAGATAGATACTTTATTAGAACTTCTATAACCATATTCAGGGACACGTAATCTATAGCAAATCATTCTCCCCAATTCTGGGGACTGCAAGTCTGAGATGAAGATCTTCATTGGTTGGCTTCTGCAAACATTCTCTTGGGTTACAGATAGACAAGTTCTCAGTGAGATCTTCTTTCTGTATGTTCTTGTGTCCTTATCTCCTCCTCATATGCGATTAGTGTCAATATGAATATTTTATTTTGACCTAATCACATTTTTTGGACACATCTCCAGTTGCCTTCACATTTTCAGGTGCTGAGGTTAGAAGTTCAACATACACATTTTTGAGAGACATAATTCAACAAATAACAGACATATAGGTATGTGTGTGTATGCATGTACATTTTTGATTGAGAAGAATGGAAAAGTAATTAAGTTTCTTTTGACCTAAATGAAAATAAAAAATGTAATATGTAACTGTGGAAAGATACCTAAACAAATTTCTAAGAGAGATCTAGAGCATTGAACACTTACATAAGAAACTAAAAAAAAAATCAGTGAAGGATCTTAGTTCATTCTTTGAACATTAGAAAAATAAAAGGAGTTGGTTGAAACAAAAAGAAGAATATAAGATCAGAGTATAATATACTGAAATAAAAATCAGTAGGAAACAAAGAAACTGACTCCCTGGAGATGAAGAAAAGCAGCAAGGGAAGGACAGAGAGGAGGAGGGAGAGGAAATGAAAGGGTGTAAAAACTGAAGATGTACATGAGCTCTAGAGTGTATGGTAGATATTGTGAAGTGGAAAATACTGAAAGGGAAATGGGGTGTAGGGGTAACAAGTGCAAAATATGATTGTAATAAAAAAGGGAAACAAAGCTCATGTATATAGGGGTGGGGGTTGTAGGGTGGGTGGGGAAATGGGAAAAAAAGAATTAAATTGTGTCATATGCTGGTACAAATTCTCAATATTGTGTGTAATCACGATGTGTATATATAATGTACCAATAAAGATTCAAATTTTTAAAACCGTCCAAATATTGTATATATGAACCATTTTCCCAAAATAAATATAATTATTTTGTGTTGCAAACATATACCAATTTAATTTTAAAAAGAAAAGTGTTGTAACATTTCTTGTTAAAAAATATTCAGTAAATCAAGAGTAACTGGAAACATTTTTCTTTAACCTCTGGATGACAATCTGATAAAGTGTACTGAAGTTAAAAGTGCAAATTTACCTGATCTTGGCATCTCATTTGGGGATAGTTACTCTACCATTCTCTTTAAAACCATGCCAGTGCTATTGAAATGAAATACTACTTGCTAAAAAAAGTCAAAGAGAACAAAAAATAAATCCCCAAATATACAAAAACTAATCAGAAGCCTCCAAGGTGTAATTAAGTAATTTTTTTTTGACCTACACTCCCATCCACATACAGTGAAGTTGGATGCTCATGCCTACAGGGCTCTGTTATATCTCTAAGGACGTCAGCGGTACCTAGCATAGAGTAAGTATGGACTCAGGAGTATTTAATGCACAGTGGGTATGTATATTGTGTGCAGTAAAAAGCCAAAGTGAATTATAATACACATTTGTCCAAAAAGAGGGGCAAAGTAAGTTGCACTAGTTTGATAAGAGAATGGGTATATGAAAAAATTTCCACTAATAATTAACTAAAAGGGTGAATGAGGGTCAGAAGAGGAGATGGGAGGGAATTACTGGATGGCATGTAGGGTATTACACTTTAAACTCCATAAATGTGCTTGAACTCTGTGAATATGTAAATTAGTAACAATGTACATAATTATGCAAATCTATGTTCAATCATAATTAAGACAATTTCTGAAAATAAAGAGAACACTGTGATGTATATAAGCTATAAGAGTAGACTGTACTCTGGTAAAAACTAGAAAAATAGATAATATTTGTAATGAAAGAATATAACATCCTGACACTAATTACTTGCTGAAGAAATAAAACCTACTACTGGGTGTTGTGTTCTGTAAATATGTAATAGGATATAAGACTTAAGAAGTTTTACTCCAAAGATAGCTGGGTAATATTATAAATCTTACCACCTTCTTCTGTTCTAGTCTATAATTTAAAATTGACTTAGGGTAAGGAGAGTCTAATATGAAATTTAATTCCACTCAGAAGTCAGCTATAAATTTATGAGGATAAGTTGGACTTCAAGGACGAGCGACTCTCACTCCTTGACAGGGCTAACTGTAGAGTAAGGCTCCAATAAGCGGCGTTTCACTCGGTAATAGCATGATTTTAATGTGAGTTGGAAATATGAAATATTTGACATGTTGCTGTAGATTTTAGAATCCAAACTGAGACACAATACCAAAAAACTAGATATGGGCATAAGATAAGGGATAGTAAATATTTTGTTCCTTTCTTTATTAGAATGTCCTTCAACATCGAAGATCTAAAAAGAACATCTTTTCACTTGCTCATCTATTTTTGAAGATCAAGTCTCAGCGTTTCATTTTCTTAACCTAACAATAGCGGATCTGGTTAACAATCGTGTCTTTTAGCTTTAAGAATGCTATTTCTCTGTTATCTTTCACTGACTCCTGAACCTTCTCTTCCTCTCTGTTTCAGTGGCTTTTCCCAGCATTTTAATGTCGAATGTCAAAGAACTTAATCGTAACTGCTGTTACCTTTGTTTTTTAAGTGTTTGTGGGGTGATCCCATCTAATAAAATAATTCCTAAGAACAATCTATACACTAAAACTTCTGAAATTTATAAATCTACCTCCTCGGTTCTCCTCCAAAACCACAGATTCATATGTCCATCTCTCTGTGTGTAATTGCAAACAATGCCAGTGCACGTTTGAGACACTCACCGTATCTGTAACTTGAGCTCCTGCTCCCCACTTCCATCCTCCTTGCTCATTCTTCTTTCTTTCCTCCTCAAGGGAATCTCATTTTCTGGGAAAACAGAAATGTCATTCCTGCTTACAACATTGTTCTCCTCCTCTGAGTCCAAACAGCAACAAATTCTGTTGATTCAACTTTAAAATCCAGAGTGTCTATAGTTTTCCTGCCTCTTTCCTTTTGCTGAGTCACCAAAACCTTTCACAAAGCTTATTAACATATTCTGACCAGCTTCCCTGTTTTAACTCAGCACTCAAAAGGCTATATTCTATGCAGCAGCCAGGATAATCTTTTACAACTAAATAAGAATATGTCTTTCCTCTGCTTGGCTCTCACAGTATGTTTCCACTTTAACTGGAGTCAAAGCCCTTACCTCAGCTTCGAGCCCTATGCAAACTGCCCCATCCTCTGCCCAGCCAGCCCTTCTCACTGTCTGCTCCAGCCCCGTAGGCCATGTCATCTTCCCTAATAACAACCATCCTCATTGCTTTTTCTCAGAAGTCCTAATTGGAGTCA
>PVIC010054734.1:0-11406 GCA_004025085.1 Thryonomys swinderianus | reverse complement strand
ATGGGACAAAATGTTGGCACCGAACGGCATCAAGTATCAAATTCAATGTGTTTCAAAGCAGCCGCAAACCAAGATAGGGCTGTGTATCTTGCCCTTTTTAACGGAATCACGTTTGCGTATACGTGAGCAGTTCTAGGAGTTCCTTTATGTTTTTTAAATTTTAACATCTTACGAAATATGTAATTTATAAATATTTTCTTCCATTCTGTGGGTTTCCTTTTTCTTCTCTTGATAGTACCTCTCATACACAACAGTTTTTAGTATTGGTAAAGCCCAATATTTTTTCTCTGATTGCCCATGCTTTGACAACATGCTTTTAGGGATTATCATTGTCTGATCCAAGATCATGGATATTTTCACCTGTATTTTAAAAGTTGTGTAATTTTAGCTCTAAATTTTAGGCCTTTGATCTATTTTTGAGCTGATGTTTATATATGTTATATATGACATAAGAATCCAAATTCCCCCCTTTATTTATTTTTTTTTTTGAGACAGGGTCTCACTTTGTAGTTCAGGCTGGCTCTGAGCTCGCTATGTAGCCCAGGCAAGCCTCGAACTCAGCAATCCTCCTGCCTCTGCCTCCCGACTGCTGGGATTACAGATGTGAGCCACCACGCCCAGCACTGTGGTATGTGGTATTGATTGCTGGTGGGCGTGAGTCACCACGCCCAGCATTGTATGTGGTTACCGGGGATCGAACTCAGGACCACTGCACTTGTGAGGCAAGCGCCGGAACCACTGAGCCAAATCTCCGGCCCCAAATTCACCCTTTTACACCGGATGCTCCATTTCCCTGGCGCCATTTGTAGAAGAGATCACCACCTTTATGTATGACAGCAAGTGGAGCTGTTTCTTTCCTCTTCCTCCTCCCCAACACGGAGCTAATTCACAGACAGGAAGTATGCAAACTGCTTCTTCCAACTCTTCCTGTTACCCAGCTGTTGAGGATCAACTGATTCCTACGCTGCCTCCCACCCTCCCTGTTTAAAATTCCTGACTAGCCATGGCAAAGAGGCTCTGTGGTTGTTTGTCAGAGGCTAACTTTTGCAGGCTGTCTTTCCCACCAGAATGATAAATGTCTGTGAGAATTTTTAAATTGATTTTACTGGTACATTTTATATATACATTATGATCACATTCAACATTGAGGGTTTGCACGAGTACATGACACATTTTGACTCTTGTTTTTTCCCATCCCCCGCCCTCCCCACGACTTCCCACCTGTGAGAACTGATGAGACAGTGTACATGAGACACAGCACAATTCCTACCACGTGGATGGATCTGACTGGCTGGCTGGCCCACGTCCATGGTCAAGAGGCCTTGCTGGGCTGAATGCCCTTTGCAGGCCACCTCCAGGGCCACCAGCCAGCCTATGAGACAAGTGTCTCCAACTTGGCGGCAACTTGGGGGAGGGCCACAGGGTCACGCACCGTAACACCAGATCACAAACCCAGGCCCCAAAAGAGGCTGCAGGATGGTGGGTGCTCAGTCTCACAGGACGGCTCTAAGTGGAGGATGTGGCTTCACATTTTCATTAGTACATGAAAGCCCCTGAGCTAAGCTTTGTGGGAGACGAAGAAGAGGAGGAAATGAATGGCTGCCCCTATGAAGCAGGGCTGGATGCTGTATGAGTTTAGGGGTCGGGGCACAGAGAAGGACAGGGCAGCAGAAGGGAGGCAATGGGGCAGTTGCTGTGGAAAGTTAGCCGGGCCAGCAGTTAGTCATGAGGGGCAGTTAACCTAGGGGCTGCTCTGAGAGAGACCAGAGAATGGCAGGTATTACTATGGAGACGGCAGACAAACTAAACATGTTCCTTGATCCAATTATGGTGGACAAGAAGGTGCTAGGGAAGTGTACCCGGCGACAGTGGTACAGTTACTTTTGCAGAAACAAAGGGGGAGGGAGTAGTGCCAAGGGTGCCGCTGTCATTCTAAATAGTCCCTGATGATTTCCCTGAGGCTGGCCTGGAAGGAGCTTCCAGTATACTCAGCCCTCCAGGCTTCCGGGCCTCTTCTCATGAGACGCAACTCCGACGTCCGCCTGGGGGTTTGTGGATTCAAGTGACTCCCTCCGTGCGTTCTTTGCAGCACTTTCTACCTCTTCAAGCCACAGTAGTAGCTCAAGGTTCCCTCTCAACAGCAGGGGGCTTTGTTTCCTGCCCTTCCCAGCCCCTGCAGAGCTGGCTCACAACCAGCCTAGGCCTGAGCAACCTCACCATTTCACAGGCTGTTGGCTGCGCTCTTCGGACGGGCTACTTCCCAGACTCTACCTGAGTCAGGTGGACAAAACACCAAGGGATATTGGCTGGAGCATGGCAGACAGTGCTCCTAATGGGCTAAGTTCAAATCCACCCATTCAGCTTTTAACCACCAAAGGGATCATGATGGAAGCACCACTTTAAAAACTGCCCTTGGACTGCTTGGTCTGGTTCTCAGCCTTTGGGGAGCAGAAAAGCCAGCACTATGGTGTCCCGGGCCAGCACTGAGGTCACGCACTTCCTAAGGCATCCTGGAGCTGAAGGCACAAGTGCCAGACCTGCTCCCTAGAAGCCAGGAGAGCAGACTTCCAAGGATGCGAGTGCAAATCATACTCCCATGACTGATTTTGGTTTAATTTCATGAATTTGTTTTTAGAGTACTTGGCATTGAATCCAGGGCCTTTGAACTGAACTATACCCTATTCCATTTTTTTTTTTGTTTTTAGACAGGGTCTCTCTTTGTAGTTTAGGCTGGCCTTGAGCTCACTATGTAGCCCAGTCAAGCCTCGAATTCACAGCAATCCTCCTGCCTCTGCCTCCCAAGTGCTGGGATTATAGGTGTGAGGCACCATGCCTGGCAATGTGCTATGTGTGGGCATGAGTCACCATGCCCGGTACTGTTTGTGGTTACCGGGGATAGAACAGGGACCTTGCACTTGCTAGGCAGGTGCTGGAACAACTGAGCTAAATCTTCGGCCTCTTAAGTTTTAATTTTGTGTGTGTGTGTGTGGTACCAGAGATTGAATTCGGGCCCTTGTGCATCCAAGGTTGGTGTGATACCACTTGAACTAAATCCCCAGCCAAGTTTTACATTTTGAGACAAAGTTTTTCTCAGTCACTAAGTTGTCAAGGCTGGGCTCCAACTTAACATCCTCCTGCCTCAGCTTCGTAAGGTAGTAGTGATACTGTGGGGTGGTGGATCTGACAGACAGATTCCAAGCTCTTGAGAAGGACAAGCAAAGAGCTGCAAGTGCAGGGTACATCTGATGGAGGAGAAAAAGCAGCCACGTTTACTGAAGATAGTGCAACGATGTGTGCAAATGAACAATGGTATCTGAGTGACAAGGAAATAAAAAGCACAGCACATAGATTTTAAAAGATGTGCCCCCAGCCCAGGAGCCTCTCACTGGGTCTCTGGGTGTGATCGACAGGAATGATTGTCAGATTCTGGGTCATTTCAGGGGCATTTGACAGGCACATGCCAGAGATCACTCTGATTGAACTGCATACATGAGATGCAGCCCACATTTATGATCCTTTACCAAGATCTGAGAAGGGAAAATGTCCCTGAAGATCAGGCTCAAGATGGATGTGCACCAAACTGGAGCTTTTGAGGTAGCCTGGGCTTTAATTTTTGCTTCTCTCAGAACAATGGAAGGAGGAAGGATCTGAGGTGCTGGCCCAAGCCAAGTGTGAGGATGGGAAGGTCTCCCAGCCCCAGGTGTGCTGCCTGTGCCTCCAGGACCGCAGTCTACACCACACGCCCGACTCCTATTGACTGCTGTAAATGGAGGAGGGACTGGGTTTTCAGGTGTGGCCAGAGCCAGGACAGGTGTCCCACTTTCCCCTGGCGGCAGGTGTCCTGTCTGGCAGGTGCCTCCTCACTCCAACTGCCCCGCACCAACACTGCTTTATTTTTGACCCTTGTCAAAATGCCCTTTCTCCAAGACAGAATGAACATGCTGAGAATGGATATTCCCACCACCCCACCACAGTGGGCAGCGGCAGGCAGCCAGGAAGCTCCGTTTCTAGAAGAGGATTGTTAAACCCTCAGCGGACATCTGTGCCCCTCGCCCTCATCACAGTTGAGAAACCTGAGACAGGCCTGAGGCCCCTCCTGAGAGCAACAGGGTGCCCTTGGCTTGTGCCTACCACTGCCCACGAAGGTTATGTCCTAACTACTCCCAGCTTGTTTCTTTTAATTCACTAGAGGGGACCTTCCAACCCCTCAGTCTAGAACAGCAAGTATGTCGAACCTCCCTGAGGAAAGACCAGCACAGGGGCCACAGCACCCAAAGCCAGGCGACCACCGGCTTCCGGGGTCCATGTTCTGCCAGAGCTGGGACAGTGCCCAGGGTACACTCAAAGCTGGCAAAGTGATGCCGCCATGTGGTTGGCCTATGAGTACACATAATCAGGGGAAGAACAGCCTACATGCCTCCCACATGTAGGAGAAGCTGAGCCGCAGGGTGTGACCGCACAGGGCCCAGAATTACAAATCGGCTCAGCTGGGATTTGAACCTGTAAGTCAGCCTTTCAGTCCAGGCTCTGAACCTCTGTGGGCCCCAGTTAATAGTCTTCAGTGGACTCTGTGCCTCTTCTACGGTCTGGAACAGATGCCTCAGGCCCTGGGCTTCTCCCAGTCGAGCTCTCCTGGGCCTGGCACAGCCTGGTCCTGGAGCTCTGGAGTTCGTCCTGTTACCTGGGGCTAAAGAAAAGTGAGCCGCAGATTCTTTTCTTCCCTTGGTTAATTCCGCTTCCTCTTCTATTGTCTCTGGCTTCTGAGCGCTGTAACAGGACACCCAGCATTTCCTGCTTTAAACAGAAACGTTGATGGAGGTTGGCAAATTACCACTGTCTGCACACACCTGGTGTCTGTAATTAGGGACTGAGCGAGGGGCTCAGAAGGGCGCGTCTTCCCGCAGCAGCAGCACCATTGTGCGGTAAGGATCAGAGGGAAGGCTCCAAGGCGTCCACGCAGGGCCCTCTCGGCTTCTTCCCTTGGGCTCTCGGATCTGGCATTCTGCGGAGTCTCCTCCCGAGAGAGCTCACCGCACTCAGCAGGGCACAATGTTTCCCAGCCTTGAACTAGGCTCTTTAGGTGCCAAGTCTGCTGTGAGCACTTTTACCTAGAAAATCATCTGAACCTTCAGACCTACATGGTGGCTACTTATTTTTCTTTCTTCTTTTTCCGGTGCTGGCTCAAACCCAGGGTGCCAGGCGCACACTGTACCACTGAGCTACCCTCCCCAGCCTCACAGCTGGATTATGACTTCAATAAACAAATATCACTTGAAATTAAAATTTTCAGCCACACTATCCATACTGCAGGTGCTCGACAGCCTTATGGGGTTACTGAGATAGAAGAAATAAAATACAGGTAGAAAAGAGACAAGGAAATTGGAACTAAAACCTTGCGTGTTTAAGGAGACTGAACTTCTGGAAGCTGAGGTCCCCCAGCGGGATCCAGACCCTCATTCCCTTGGTTAAATTTAGGCTTCCTCTCTTCCAGATTTGTCAGCACAGTTAGAAGCAATGGAGCCATTCCTTTCTCCATCTGCCTAAGGGTAGAAAATGAAACAGCAGAAATCCTGCAGACCTCTGGTGCTCTACGCGAGAGCACATGTGTGTTGAATCTCCTCGCCCGAGATTTCGCCCCTCATTACAGGTTCCTAAATATGCCAGAGACATAGTTGAGATCAGAGTGAATTTTGGGACAGGTATGAGTGTCAAGAGCCTGGAGGCGACTCAGCTCCCCATCATCCCTGTCTGCTGGGGAGCCTCCCCCAGGGAGAGACACCTAAGAGAAGGTTCCAGACCTTCAGCTTCAGAAGGCCTCACTTACCTGTGTTTTTTGTGGCTCTGTTCTTATCGCAACTAAAACAGCAACGGGAGTGGGAAAGACATTGAGACACGCAGGCATAGGGTAAAACAACAAGGTCAGCAAGGCCAGATGCAGGGGAACGAGTCCTCGCAAGACTGACCCTGCAATTCAGCTTTCAGGGAGTTTTGTGGTTAACAGCGGGGTAAGGCAATCAGCTGAGAACACAAGTTCGTGGTCCACACAACCACCTGCACAGCTGCAGGTGGGCTAGGCAAACTCTATCTGAACTTAGTTGGTTACCATGGTAACAGGCAGATTACATTTTCATGGGCTAAGAAAACGGGGAGCTGCAATCATGTGGGGCGGGAGGAAGGAAGGGTACACACAGTATAATAATTTCAAACAATTTAGCTTTGTGGGTTTTTTTTTTTTTTTTTTTTTGAGACAGGGTCTCGCTTTGTAGTTCAGGCTGGCCCTGAGCTCACTATGTAGCCCGGGCAAGCCTCGAACTCAGCAATCCTCCTGCCTCTGCCTCCCGAGTGCTGGGATTACAAGGTTGATTAGCTTTGTGGTTTGGGGGCAGTCACTATGAAGTCTTAGCTTTAAAATTTTACGTTTAATACAATTATATTTTTCATATCACCTGTGCTTTGACGTTTATGTGCTTTGGTTTCACCTTGATACCTTTGTTTTGTCTGCTCCTCATCTTGTGGTGACACCGACTTGCTGCAGCAGCTTCCTGCGATCTCCAGCTGTTGTAGCTGCCTCCCGCTCGCTCCTGGGTGTGCGCTTCACGGCCCTCTCCTTGTCCTGCACAAGAGCCTGCACTGTCACATCGCCCCTTTCCCCGCAGCACTGTCAGGTCCACAATTCCTTGGCGTACTGGAAGTATCTACGGTGGCTGCACTGACAACACGAAGACCAGGAACCTGCTCTTATCATAAAGGAACAGGTTGACCAAATGCTCGTCAACTGGAGACTGGGCAAAGAAGAGATAGTTTTTTAGTAAAACAGAATATTACTTTGCCATAAAGAAAGTTTGAGTCTTTTATATTTAAATGGATGTGCCTTGAGGACATACTCATCAATGAAATAAATCGGTCACATGTGTAAATACCATATCTTTTCTCTGGTATGAGAAACTGATAATGTCAATGAGTTCTAGAATGTATGATAGATATCGTAAAATAGAAAATATTCAAAGGGCAATGGGGTATAGGGGTAGGTAACAAGGGAAAGAAAAAATGTGATGGTAAAAAAGAAAGCTTATATATACAGGGGTGGGGAGTTGTAGGGTGGGTAAAGGAATAGGAAAAAATGAGAACTAAGTCATGTCATGTACTGGTACAAATTCTCAATGTCGAGTGTGATCATGATGTGTATATAAAATGGACCAATAAAGATTCAAAAAAAAAAAAAGAACAGGTTGAGAGAATACAAAAAAATGTTTACATTGTCTTAGGAAGAAAAACAAAATTGGGCCCATGTTTGCAGAACTGGCCAGCACCCTGCTGGGGTGAGGAGTCCCCCCAGCAAGAAAAGCATACATGTTCTCTGTCCCCGGAATGTAGCATCTCGTTTTGTGGATATCTTCATTCCACTCTCAAATGTGTGTGTAAATTTCTGCCTAATAAACCTTCCCTTTCCCGTGCTGCCACTCGGCCATCTTTCTTGGTGACGACGTCGCGGCCGTGGTCTCTGCTGTGGGAGGGAGGCTTAGAGTCCTCCATGGCAGGAGCCTCCTCAGTCCGTCAGGCCACGGCCGCCCAGCACCGTGCACTCGCACAGGACTCCGCTGCTGGCCAGCGCCTGCTGGTACCTGGCTCTGACCGTCCTCGTGCCAGGCAGACCTTAGAGAACAGAAAAGGCATGGTTACCAGTAGGGCTGCCATCAACCCTTCAAGCGCCCACTGAACACTTTCGGGAGCTCCCTTACTGGATGACCCTGTCTTCTATTTGTCTTCTCTCGGGATAATCTAAGCACAGCGGGGGGAGGGGTTGGGGTCCGAGAATGGCCTGGCCCCTCAGGGTGGCATTCGGGTCATGTGTCATTCTGTCTTTTTTGGCACTGGGAGGTTGGCTGTGTGCTATCGATTCCCTGGACCATCTGGAGGTGCCCACATCTGTGCCCCAGCCCATTTGCACTGGGATATTGGAGCAACTTTACCCAACCTGCTCCCAGAGATGGGACGTGGAAAGCTGGGGTCGAAGCAAGCAGGGCCTGTCACTTATGAGATCCCTGGACAGCACTGAATAATTCTCAGGACCCCGTGTATGGAATTTCTCGTGGGTTCCCACAAGATCTGGATGGCATCATAGGAGACTGGATGCTATGGAGATCTCCCACGGGAATCCATGCTGTGTTTCTCAGAGGTAGAGTATACTCTGATTTTAGGTTTTAGTCTCTTTCTCTCTTGCTCTGTCTAAATTTGCTGTACAGAGCTGGTGTCTACCCCCACCCCACCCGTTCCCACCATACTTTTCAAGTAAATTTTTCGTACCACTTTCGGTTTGTCTCTTCCCATTATTCCTTGTCCAGCTAGAAGGACCTGGAACCCCTTTCTAAAGGATCCACCGGGTAACAAATTGACCAGCACTCGGGCCCTCTGCCAGCCCTCTGCCGAGAATGAAGGAAGCGGGGTGCAGCACCTCGCAGCTCGGGTCTGGTCAGGACTCAGCCCTCTGCTCTCGTGCTCCCCGGCTGGCCTGAGGTTTCCGGTTTCCGTTCCCGCTCCGTCCTGCAGGCGAGGGACGAGGGACAGGGAGCTCCATGCCAGCTCCTCTGGGTGGAGAACCCGAAGCTATTGATACTGAGCCTCAAATTCTTTCCTTTTCCCCTTTTGGGGTAGAAAATGTCTCCTCTTCATCTTCCCCCTTTTGAAGGTTTATGCAGGGACCAGGAAACTTCTTGGCAAAGGCTAACTCACACGTATTTTAGGCTTTGTAGACTACAAGTCTTGTCTGCTGTTCTAAGTGTGAGAAAAGCCACAGACCAAATGGATGTGGTTATGTTTCAGAACAAAACAACACTTCATTTACACAAAACTCCACCACCGGCTGTAGGTTGCTGACTCCTGGCTTCTAGTATAAGTTTAAACACTGGGTCCCCTTATCTTTGACCCCTAGTATTTAGAAACAAGCTTTTAGACCTAAAAAAGGAAAAGTTATCAATGAGTCTGCCACATGAAAGTTAGCTGAATCTATTATAGATTTTTCCATTCTACTCTAACACCAATTCATTCTTTTTCTTCCTTCCTTCCTTTCTTTCTTTCTTTCTTTCTTTCTTTCTTTCTTTCTTTCTTTCTTTCTTTCTTTCTTTCTTTCTTTCTTTCTTTCTTTCTTTCTTTCTTTCTTTTTTTCTTTCCTTCCTTCCTTTCTTTCTCTCTTTCATATTGATGATCAAACTAAGTCCTTCAGACATCCTCAGCCTTCTCATATTTTTTCTTTTGAGACAAGTTCTTGCTAAATAGTCCAGTCTGAGCTTGTACCTGCAATCCTCCTGCCTCAGCCTCACAGAGGGCTGGGATTACAGGTGTGCATTGCTGTGGTTTGCTATAAGGCCAATTCTAAATGGAGCACACATTGACGCCTTGGGAGAACACTGCTTGCACCTTCACCAGAGAGAAGAATGCAGCAGAAGGAGCTAAAAACAAACCCACCCTCTTCCTCTGTGCTTCAGGTTGCTGCCGCTCACATGTGATAGAAACAACTCACGCCAGCTGAGGCGGGGGTAATCCGCCAGCTCAGAGCAGCTGCTGTCAGGAGCTCATGCAGCCGGGCGGGAGAGCCGCCGCCCTCCGGGTGTTGGAGACACCAAATGCATCCGCAGGCTCACCCTGGCCTTCCTCCTCTGTGCTGCTGATCTTCTGCTGCAGATGAAATTTTGGATTATTTCTTCCAGTTCTGTGAAATATGCTGCTCGGGTTTCACTGGGATTCTAGTGAATCTATATAGTAGTTGTGGCAGTGTGGCCATTTTGACATTCTTGGTTCTTCCTACCAGGAACAAGGGATGGCTTTCCATTTTCTGATAGCCTCTTTTATTTCCATTTTCAGAGTGTTGTAGCTTTCAATGTAGTGGTCTTTCACCTCCTTTGTTAGATTGATTCCTAGATATTTCATTTTTGTGGATGCTACTGTGAAAGGGATTGTTTCACCAGTTTCTCTCTGAGTCTGTTACCTGTCTTATAAGAAGGCTGTTGATTTCTAAGTGCTGACCTTGCATCCAGCTACTGTACTGACCTGAGCAGTGACATCCAGCAATCCTTTGGCTGAGTTTCTGGGATCTTTTACAGAGAGTGTCATGGCATCAGCAAGTAATGACAGTTTACCTTCTTCCTTTCTTATCTTTACTGCTCACATTTCTCTCTCTTGTCTAATTTCTGTGGCTAATGTTTCCGGATCTCTATTTGAATACCTATGGTATTCTTATCTTGTTCCTGATCTTAGTGTGAAAAGTTTCAGTTTTTGACCAGTTAGTATGAGGCTGGCTGTTGGTTTTCTATAAGTAGCTTTTGTCAGGTTGAGATAAAGACCATCTATCCCAATTTCTTAGGCTTTTAATCATGAATGGGTGTGAGATTTTTTCATTTATTGAGTTTACTAGTACATTTTAGATATACATTATGGTCACATTCAATATCATAAATTTGTACCTGTACATAGTACATCTTTTTTTTTTTTTTTTTGAGACAGGGTCTCGCTTTGTAGTTCAGGCTGGCTCTGAGCTCACTATGTAGTCCAGGCAAGCCTTGAACTCAGCAATCCTCCTGTCTCTGCCTCCCAAGTGCTGGGGTGACAGGCGTGAGCCACCACACCCGGCACTGTGGTATGCGGTATTGATTGTTGGTGGGCGTGAGTCTCCACACCCAGCATTGCATGTGGTCACCGGGGATCAAACTCAGGACCTTGCGCTTGCGAGGCAGGCGCCGGAACCACTGAGCTAACCCTCCGGCCCAGTACATCTTGAGTCTCATCTTTTCCCATTCCCCTGCCCTCCCTACCATGCCCACCCCCTATATACATAAGCTTAGTTTCCTTTTTTTTTTTTTTTGTTTTACCATCAAATTTTTTATTTCCCTTCTTTACTTTCCCCAACTACCCCACCCTTTGTTCCCTTTTCTCTTTGAACATTCCTAATTCACAATACTTATCATACATTCTGGAATTCATTTGCATATTCAATTTCACATACTAGAGAAATTATATGTACACATTTATGTCTTATTTTACTTATGAGTATTTCCTCAAGGTACATCCGTTTGGTTGATTTTTTGATGGCAGTCATTCTTTGGGAGTGAGGTGGAGTCTTAGAATTGTTTTCATCTGCAACACTCAAATGATTAGTGATGCTGAATATTTTTTCATATGTTTGTATGCTGCTTCTACTTCTTTTTTTTTTTTTTTTTTTTTTGCTTTTTGGAGACAGGGTCTTGCTTTTGTAGTTCAGGCTGGCCCTGAGCTCACTATGGTGCCCAGGCAAGCCGCCGCGAACTCAGCAATCCTCCTGTCTCTGCCTCCCGAGTGCTGGGATTACAGGCGTGAGCCACCATGCCCAGCATTATATGTGGTAACCGGGGATCGAACTCAGGTCCTTACGCTTGC
>PVIC010054733.1:0-11458 GCA_004025085.1 Thryonomys swinderianus | reverse complement strand
TCAGGCTGGCCCTGAGCTCACTATGGTGCCCAGGCAAGCCGCCGCGAACTCAGCAATCCTCCTGTCTCTGCCTCCCGAGTGCTGGGATTACAGGCGTGAGCCACCACGCCCAGCATTATATGTGGTTACCGGGGATTGAACTCAGGTCCTTGCGCTTGCAAGGCAGGCGCCGGAACCACTGAGCTAACCCTCCGGCCCACCCACTTCATTTTTAACAAAGGGGCCAAACAGCCTCAATGGAACAACGATAGGCTGTTTAACAAACGGTGCTGAGAAAACTGGGCTTCAACTCGTCAAAGATTAAAGGTGTGTCTCTCTTTTTCTCCACGCACCCAACTAAAATCAAAGCGGATTAGAGACCTAAATATTAAAGCGGAAACACTAAACCTGCTGGAAATGAGTTTAGGTAGAAATCTTGGAGACATTGGCATAGGGAAAGAGTGTTGTACAAAACCTCAACAGCATGGGAGGTAGCAGAAGGAATCCACAACTGATTTGTGGCAGCTCAGTTTGTAATAGCTAAATCTTGAAACAAAGGGTCCTTGCGCAAGGACCAAATGCCCATCAATGAGAGACTGGATAAAGAAGATGTGTTTTGGGTTTTTAAAAAATATAATGGCGTATTACTGTGCCATAAAGAACGACAAATTTGAGCCATTTATACTCCAACGGATGTACCTTGAAGACATAAGTGAAATTAATAGGACACATGAATAAATACCATATCTTTTCTCTAGTATGAAAAACTGAAGGTGAAAATGAATGCCAAACTATATGAGAAGTGGTGTGAAATAGAAAGAAAATGTTCAAAAGGAAAAGGGAAAAGGGGGTAGCTAGGGGAAAGAAAAGAAAAAAATTATAAAAGGAAACAAAGCTTATGTCTATAGGGGTTGGGAGTTGTAAGGAGGGCAGGGAAGTGGGAAAAAATGAGAATGAGGATGTGTCATGTACAGGTGCAAATGGTCAATGTGTAATGTCAAAATATATGTGTAAAATGTACCAATATAAAAAATAATGAAAGAAACCCTCAGCGTATCCACTGAAAGACATTGGCCCAAGTATCGACAAATTTATTTTTGCCTGTTCCTGGATTTTTAACTTATGTTAGGACCTTTGGCAAATTGTTTTATCTACCTGCTCTTCAAACTCTTCACCAGCAAAATAAAGAAAATGAATTTGATTATTTCTTTTAATTCTCAAATTTTGACCCACATGGTCTTCTATAAGACATTTATGACCATGTCAATCTAATTGAATATAAAGAAGTAATTCCTTTAACCTCTTAATTCCTTGGGACACAAATCTATTGCAATCATAAAAACGAAAAGAAAAGCAATTGAATGATAAATTTTTGGTTTAAATATGATAATGTATCAAAACTCAAAGATTTCAGCTGAAAGAAGGAATGAATAAATGTGGAAAACTGGAGATAGGCTATTTCTCTAACTTTTTTGGACTGTTCTCCAAACTCTACCAAAATGAAATGATTCCTTACTTGGAGTTCTAACTGACTGTCTGCATCAACTATTTTTATCACAACATTTATATTATCTTCCTAGCTCTGTTATTTTCAAGGATATATCTATATATTGGGCTTCTGTTAAGAGGGTGCCTTGGGCTAAAAGCTGTAGGGAACACAGATGAACAGCATTTAAATTTTCATTTTAAGGCATTTGTCTGATAAAAGGTCTAAGATTTGTATAATGTCAAATAGAGAACAAAGGAAAACATGTTAAAAAGCATTTAATAAAGATTAAAAAGACATGATATAAGAACTCGACATACATTCTGTATTTTCTTGTTTGCAAACACTGTGCACCTTTTTCATCCCCATACATTCCAAGGATAGAATTGTTTTGGGCACTCATGCTATAATTTCATTGCTTCCTAAATCCAAAGATAGAAAAAAAAAAATTTTTCAAATTGGGTCCTGTTTTTTTGGTACTGAAATACAGCCTTGATTAAGAGTAGAAGTGATGAGTATTGGCTAAAGTTATAAAAGTGTCTTTACAGAAGCAGTAAGAATTAGATTTAGCGAGTGTTATGTTGAGACGAAACTTCAGAAATCATGTAGGCAAGCTCTTCTTTGTACAGGGTGGGAGATGAATTGACAAACCCCAGCATAATTCATAGAAGCAACAGAATCAAACACTGAAGGCAAGACTCCTGAATCTCAGGGAAGGGCTTCCAGGGCCCTCAGAGCGTCATTCCTAAAGGAAGCTTCCTTCATTCATCACTGGTTACATGTGCCCATTGCCTGCTAGGAGGATGTGTGATGACAGCACAGTCTGGTCCTTGCTCACAAGGGATAACAGTAGGAAACAGTGTACATTAGGAATAAGATAGGGAGGACTTGGAGGACCAGGAGGCTGGAATGAGATGTGCTTGAGAGTGGAAAGATGTAGTTGGCTGAAGGATTGAGTAGAGGTGCATAATGATTACAGGCCCCATCACACAGCCAGGAGGAGCTTTTCTTTGGAGAGTCTGGGATCCGGGATGAAAAGTAAGACTGGATCACCTAGTAGGGTGAGGAGGTAGCTTGCCCTGAGTTGTCATCAATTATCAAATCCTGTTTCTGACCTTGGTTTTAAGACCTACTTTAACCATCCATGAAATGAGTACAGTAACAGTCCCTTCCCGAGGAGGCTCATTGTTGTACATTCTTCCTGAGCAGGGGATGGGTATGACAAAATCAGTGTCAAATCTTGGGAGGAGGTGTCTGAAAGGAACCTGCCTAAGTGTTTAAAAGGTATTTTAGGAGGAAGTTGGTATACTGGTACAATCCTTAGGAAGAAATAGAAACAAAACAAAAAATCAGATATCACAGTGCTGTGAAGACAAGCTCTTCTACACAAGAACGAGACAGTAGAAGAGCATTAGATGATGGCGGAAGAACATCAAATAAGGGAGGTGTTGCAAGGGGTCCTGACGGGGTAGAACTCTGTGTAGGTCTAGGCAGAGTTGACCCGTACAGCACTACGCAGAACTCTGGAAAGAGTGTGCATGCCAAATGCTGCGGTGTAAATATATTCCTCAAGTCCGTGTGTTAGGAACTTCATCCCCCAGCAACAGCACTGAGAGGTGGACTCTTTCCAAAATTATTAGGTCAGGAGGGTGCAACCTCCTCAGTGGATTCCTGTCTTTATTTCAGGACTGGATTAGTCATCAAGAAAGTGGATTTATTTTTGCAAAAGCAGATGTGGTATACAAGCAGACTCGGAATACTCTAGCCTCTCTTGCATTTTTACCACATAGTTCCCACCATGGGATAACATAGCAAAAAGGCCCATGCCCGATGCTAGAGCCTTGATTTTTGGACTTCTCACCTCCACAACTATTAGAAATATATTTCTTTTCTTTATAAATTACCCAATCTATGGTATTTGGTTTCAGCAACACACACACAAAAAATCCCAGCAAGAAATCAGCTCAAGGAGAACTCCCATTATCCACTAGACTTGGGGACAGATGATGAAGCAGATTCTTGGCTTGAAAATGAAAGGCAAAATGGTCCACCGAAGAAAGTGCCTAAGTCCCTGCACCAGCATTCAAATTTTAGCAATTTTGCACACAAATCCTTGAGAGTTATTTTTAACTTAGGGGTTACCAGAGTTAATTGTGCCTAAAGACTTCTTAGGGCCCTCCTTAGAAACATGGGTCCTGGATTCTGATCTCTTAGCCTGGTGCTGAGGCCTTGGGGCTTACAGAACAACACATCTGCCATGCTCCTGGTGCTGGTGCTCAGAGAAACACTGATTTGCCTCGAGTTTCAGAACATTCTCCTTTGTAAACGTGGTGGTAATATGATGGTGCCTTACCCCTGTGGGAACTGAATTGCGGTCTCTGCTGAATGTAACATAGAGTCATTACACGTATGAAGAAGTTAAAATGAAATCATACTGGACTCAGGTGGTTCCCAATCAAAGGACTGGTGTCCCTCCAAGAAGGAAAAGGGACAGGGAAGGAAGGAAGCCTTTCGAAGATGAAGGCGAGATTGAAGCAAAGTCACTATAAATCAAGGGTCATGAAAGATTGCCCACAAGGACCAATTACTAAATGAGGTTAAAAAAAAAAGCTCTTTGGGCCGGAGATTTAGCTCAGTGGTTCCCGTGCCTGCCTTGCAAGTGCAAGGCCCTGAGTTCCACATACAATGCTGGGCGTGGTGACTCACACCCACCAGCAATCAACACCACATACCACATTTCTGGGCATGGTGGCTCACACCTGTAATCCCAGCACTCAGGAGGCAGAGACAGGAGGATTGCTGAGTTTGAGGCTTGCCTGGGCTCAATAGGGAGCTGAGGGCCAGCCTGAACTACAAGGCGAGACCCTGTCTCAAAACAGAAAAAAAAAAAAGTTCTTCCCTGGAGCCTTAAGAGAGAGCAGGGTTCTGTTAGTACCTTGATTTCAAATCCGTCTGCCCAAACTGTGAAAGAATAAACTTATGTAGTTTTAAGCCACTGGTTTGTGACATTTTATTATGCAAGCCCTGGGAGAGGTATATGATCAGGACTGTCAAAAGAATCAGCTGAGTTGTTGTGATAGTAAATGGGTACATTATGTTTAGGACTATAAAGAAACAAGGTAGAGACATTTATTTAATGACTTGTCATTTGGGTGCATTTTTACATGAGTGTTTCTCACACATCCTAGGTAAAGTTTAACTGAGAGTTGTCGACTTGGTTTTAGCTTGCTATAGTAAAATACCTAAAACTAGGCCGCTTATATAGGGTCGAATTTTATGTGGCTCATGCCTCTGGAGTCTTTGAAGTCCAACGCCATGGTGCAGGCATTTGTTTGGCACCAGTGAGGCCCGGAGATTCTGTCAAGGTGGAGGGTATTGTACCATGAAAATGCATAGCGAGCAAAGCAAGCTTGGTATCTCAGGTCTTTCCCTCATCTCATGAAGCCACTGATGCCATCACGAGTGTCCTATGTTTATGATGTTCTCTAACCTTCATGGGCTTCATCTCCAGATACCATTCAGATGGGAATTTGGGAGTTAGGCTTCTAACAGATGAACTTGAGTGGCCACACCGTAGGAGGAATTATGTATGTTAAGTATCTTAAGAGTGGATTCGGGGGATCGAGGCATTTCTGTAAGAAACACGGAGATAAGCATGGGAAAGTTCAAGTTCTAGTTACAGATCTTCCACGCTCTGACTATTGATCATGACCATGCCAGTGGTTCTGCCTGTCAAGTTTCCTCTGGAAATAAAGACATGACCTTTTCCCAGAGATGATGGCGGGTGATCAAATGATGTAATGAATACGTAAAACATCTTCATGAACTCTAAAATGTTATACAAATCTAAGAAGTTATTGAATTTTTTTTTCCAGTATTTTGTTTTAAGTAGAACCCCGTCTGGAAACTTAGCAAAGGTTTCACTTTCGAAATACTACACGGTCCAGACCCTGAAGCTCATGGTTCATTCAACTGAGGAGAAATTTTTAAGGTGGGCTGAATACGAACTGTGGGGACTCTAGAGATAACAGAAAGGATGGAGAAGAGGAGGAGATTGGAGCAAAGGAGCAGCCGTGCTCTTGAGAAGAAGAGTTGGGCAAGTGATGTCTGCGACTGAGGTTGCTCTGAGGAACACGAGTGGGTCTTTGTGAGGACACAGCTAGAAGCAGCAATGGCATAGAAGATGGCACATGCCACGCTAAAGTGTTAGCTCCTGTCTGCCACAGTGTGGCCCCAAGGAGGCAACAACCACTTAACGGCTGACATACGGGAAGCAGCAGTAGGGACCACGGGAATGTGTCCACTCGCCTGCCCGTGAGTTCCAAACCCAGTCGAAGGTGCCATTTTGGGACAGAAGACGAAATATATGGCTGATATCACACAGTGGTTAAAAGACTTGTCCAGAGACACCCATGAGTCTGAGATAGCTTCACTAGAAGACGTTCAGGTTTGGGTCACCACGGAAAGCAGAGCCAAGTGAGGGAGGCAGATGATGCTACAGTTATTTCAACGACTCTCTCCCCTGACAGGAAGCAGTGGTGAGATACAGCAAGCACTTCCCGGCTCGTAAATTACATTGCCTCGATCTGAGATTTGCAAGAGCAGGAAAGAATTTCATAAATGCTTTTACAGAGTGTCTCAGTCAATTTCTCCTCTCTGAGACGCAGCACCCGACACTCACAGTTTGAAAGAGGACCAGTTTATTTTAGCTCATTTTCTCAGTCCATGGTCAGCTGCCTCAGAGACAGAACCCACATGGTGGAAGGGTTAGGGTGGAGGACAGCTGCTCATTCCACGGCATCCAGGAAGCACAGAGTGAAGGGAGGATCCTGGGAGGAAAATACAGCCTCCTAGGCCATGCACCCAGTGACCTGCTGCTTCCTATCAGGCCCTACTCGTGAACAGTGTATTCAGCTCTGAACGCTTCAGTGAATTAATCCTTCAGAAGACGTTCCACCTCTGGGACTACTAGATCTAAATTGTAACAGAAAGATAAGCCTCTAACCCCGTGGGACTCACACTTTAAATTTCATCCCCACATTCACTGTCATTAAGAACTTTCGTGAGTTATACATTATCAGAATTTGCTAGTTGGGAAAAGGAGAAAGACATTTTTTTTCTGGTCTAACGTTAAGCATCCAGAAGCTCCTGTGCTAATTCAACTGAAAAGACATGGGCTATTTCCTTCTGGTTTTCATCGTGGGATGTCACAAAGGAATGCAATTTTGAGATCTGAAGTTGGGAAGCTCATGCAAGAATGCAGAGGGAAAAGGTAGGGAAAAACGTGATACCAGAGAGAGCAAAGCAACAGAGAGTGCATCGATGGGATGACCAGTTAGGGATTAATTCTCCAGGATCCTATAAGGATTCATGTAGAATCCACCCCAAAATTGTCACAAAAGCTAAAAGATTAGATAGTTATGCACCAAATGCCATGTCAGTCTGCAGGAACCTCTGGGCCTTGTGGTTTCCTTTGGCTTCTGAGAAATTCCAACAGCAGCTCAGCAAGGGAATGCAGACGCTCTTATGATGCTGGAGCCAGCAGCAGCCACGGACCAGTGCACTGGAGCTGTGTGACAGCAGATGGGCTGCAGGCAGAGGGTATGGGGCTCAGCATTCTAGGCAGAGTCAACAGCTAGTGCAAAGGTCCTGAGATATAAATATGCCTGAGCCATTCAAGAGACACGGGAAGACCAATGTGCCTGAATGTGATAAGCAAGGAAGGCAGAGTAAGTGGAGGATTTTGATTAAGCAGGCAACGAAGGACTGTCCTTGGAGACCTGAGGGGGCCACTGGGAGGACTGTGACTGTGGAAGAACCAGAGACTCTGTAGAGTTCGATAAATTCCTGTCTAAAGTCCCTTGGATGCTGTGGCAGGAATGGAATCAAACTGGGGCGGCGATGAGAGCTATTCTGGTGGCTGTTTCAGTAACGAAGGCGGGAAATGATAACGGTGCATCGAAGGAAAGAAACAGTGGAAGCTAAGAAGTGACACAGGTTCTTTCAGTCTCCCGACAACCTAGCACATCCTGGTTCTTTCTGTTAAGCAGTTAGACGTGAAACTTTTGAGGGCCTAAAAGCCTCTCAGAATTCATAGGTCAGGTAAACGTGAAAACTGCAGATTGAAGAACCCATACAAGTTTCTGCTCCCATCCACGCTGAAATGTGTTTTAATCCAGGCCTCCTAGTCCTGAGACTCCAGTCTGTATAGCCCTTCCACGGAGCAGTCTCAGAAAAGCTATTTACTCCTCATCTCTGGCATCATTAGCCACCAGGCTGGACATAATTACTGACAAGCAAGAGAGGGTAGGGCGAGTAAATGAAAAGAACAAAAACCCCAGATGGTTTTTCTAACAGAGCCCCCATTTTTCTCATCACATTCCAAGATGCTGAACAAACTAGATGCAAGACTTCAGAAGCTATATAACAGCAAATTATTGAGTTGGGAAGCAATAATTAGAAAGGAAATGAAGAAAATGGACGACGGGGGCCTTAATGTGAAATATGACATTGATAAATCAAAGGAAGCCTTGAATTAGAGATGTGGATATTTCAACTGATTATCCAAGATAACTCACATCCTCTATTAACCTTGTCCATCTTGTTTTGCCTTTGGAATGACAGAGTGGCCGCAAATTACGGGGCCACGGGATCACGTCTACTAAGCGTTTCCTCAAAGAGTGTGGGAGGGAAGGGATGAAGCAGTAGGAAAATAACTTGCTTGTTAAGCAGCCCACAGAAATGTCCTCCTTTCCAAGGAGTCCGGTGCATTGACAGGAAAGATAACAGGAGGTGTTCATGGTGAACTGGACAGTGAACGCAGAAAGTCAACAATACATCTGGGCGAGAGGAAGTTCCGTCCACACACCTCTCCTGGGAATGCTTGTCTGCATCATGGAGTACACCCAGTGCCACATGGCTTCGCGGAGAAGTTCTCAGCTGCTCTCTCCTTCCTGAAGACTCCAAGGCAAATGATGTTTATTCAGGGCACTTGGGTTTCTGAGAAAGTTGCCATGAGGGACGTCAGGCATGTTGAGACATCAGTGTAACTGTGTTACTGATGTTTTGATTCGTGTGAGGGGGTGAAGTGTCCTCCTTCTGCCCGGGATACTGCAGAGATAGGAAAAGACCAGACAAGATTGGATTAGTTTTTCAGCTACTCCACCCCTCCAGGCAGGAGAAAGACCCTGAACACAAGCTATCACAGCTAGCCTTAGCCAAATGTCCTTGTAACTGGAAAGTCTCACTGTATACCAAGGGTTTGAACTGGAGCCATGAGACACCTACAAATCCCTGTAAAATAAGGAAGCTGAGCCTGGTTTATACGAGTGGGTTTCTCAGACATTTATCAGTGGTTTGGTGTTTGTTTTCTAGCAGATAACATGCAAGTTTTTAGACATTCCCAACTGGCCTTTCTTTTTTTGTTGTTTTAACGTGAATCTTTATTGGAACATTATATATACACTACATGATCACTCTCAACATTGAGAATTTGTACCGGTATATGACATGACTTAGTCCTCATTTTTTCCCTTCTCATACTGACCCTATAACCCCTTGCCCCTATATACATAAGCTTTCCTTTTTTTCTTTTAACTATCACATTTTTTTCTTTCCCCTCGCTACTTACTCCCAAACCCCATTTTCCTTTGAGTATTTACTATTTCACAATATCTATCATACATTCTAGAACTCATTTACATCTTTGGTTTCTCATACCAGAGATAAGGCCCAGGGCTGCTCCCCTGTTCTGCTGTCAGCTGCGGTTTTTCTGAGTGGGGCTGAGTGGTGCTGGGGCTCTCAGGAAGCCCAGCTCCGACCCAGAGGTGCGGTGTTGGCTGCAGAAGACCTCAGGCTCATGCTGGTCACGGTCAGATGCTAAGCTAAGCAGAAATAAGAGCTTGATTCTATTGTGAGCACACCAGGAAAAGCAGAAGTGCTTCCTGAGAGTTCTCATCTAGCCTTCGTCAGCTAATTCGCCGTCCCGAACTTACGTCTTCCTTGACTTTCAGTCCTTGAATAATTGCCCATGTAATACCGCCCTTGAAATTATTCCTTCCTTTCGTTTTTTTCTTATGTGAAATCCCACGGCCATAAGTATCTCTCGAAGAACTAGTCTACATATGTTTTATGTGCATGAACAATTGTGGAACCCATTGTTGTTTTCCTATTCTTACTTTGCAAGATGGCTTGAAAAATCTGGATGAAAGTACATGTGTGATCTTGATTCCTATTAGTTTTTTGGTCCATTATGTTCTCTTTATTATTGCCACATGTTTTCTCCTATTTTGATTGTATGTATGTCTATCATTTATTACAAGCTTTTAAAAAAAGTAGTTTTCTTGGCAACAGCAAAGAAACACAGCAAAAACTTATTACATGATGTGATGGTTTAGATCTAGAATGTCTCTCCAAAAGTACTGTGAGTTCAGAGGCTGCGCTTTTGGAAGATGACAGGAACATGGTGTCTCTCTCTGGCTCCTTCCTTCTTTCTCCCCCCTTTCCAGCCAACATGATGTGAGCAGCATTCTTCTGCCAGACCCTTCTACCATGCTCTTCCTGCCTGGAAGCCAGTTGTAGACTGAGTCCTCTGAAAACTGTCAGCTAAAATAAACCTCTTCTCCTTAAAACTGCTAGTGTCAGCTATTGTGTCTCAGTGACAGAAAGTGACTAAGACACATGGCTTGGTTTACTTTCCTCAAAGTTAAAAAACAACACATCAAGTAAGAAAAAGGTGGAATGTTTTGCTGTCAACAATGTGATTAGCATTGGCCATCTTTAGACCGTAAGTGTGGGTGGCACCACCCAAAAGGCTTGTAGTCTTGATGGAATGTAAAGGAAGCGAGCTCACTGGTGTTGCTTTCTGCTGCCACATCATGAATTCTTTCTCCTCAGTGATGTCCTTCTGCCATACTGCTTTGCCTTGGAACCAGCCGACTATGGACTAAAGCCTCTATAAACTGTGAGCTGAAGTAAACCTTTCCTCGGTTAGCTGATAGGTGTCAGGTGTTTTGTCCCAAGAACAGAAAAATAACTAACACGATTTGCTGAGAGCTATTTTTAATAAGACATAGTGAATATTGTGAAATGCTTCTTCTACATCTATTGAAATAACCGCCTTATTTTTATCCTTAATTCTGTGAATGTGATATATCACATTTACTAATTTATGTGTTTTGAACCATCTTTTTTTATCCTTCAGAGGAATCTCATCTAATCTTTCTAATACAAAGTAGAGTTTAGTTATCTAGTGTTTTGTATTTAACTTTGGATTTTCACAATCATGTTCATCAAGGATACTACCTTGTCATTTTCCTTTTTGTGTTATAACTTTGTCTGGCTTTGTTATTGGGATAACACTGACCTCACACAAGGAGTCTGAAAATATTCTTTTCTCTTTAGTTTCTTAGAATACAATGAGAAGAATTGGTGTTATTTTTTTCTTACATAATTGGCATAGTTCTGCAATGAAGACATCTAGACGTGGGCTTTTTCTTTCATTTATTAAGGCCTCCTTTCTTCGGTACAGTATTACCGTGGTATCTCAGTACATATCATTAAATGGTTCTAGGAATCATGAGTACTTCCAAAAAATATGAGAACCAGACAAATTAAGCAAATGATGAATACTGGCAGCAAAAGTGAAAAAAAAAGGAAAGAAAAAATTTGGTAGTTAAAAAAAAAAGAAGACAAAGCTTATGTATATAGGGGGTAGGGGCTGTGGGGAAGGTGGGGGAAAGGGAAATGAGAAGCAAGATATGTCATGTACAGGTACAAGCTCTCAATGTTAAATGTATCATATTGTAGGTATAAAATGTACCAATAAAATCCAAAATGTGTCAAAATGCCTTCAGTACCAAATTTGAGTTTCAGAGCAATCAATTACCTTGGTATGACAGTATTAGTTAATAGAATTTTTCCTCTTCTTCTTCTTCTTCTTCTTCTTCTTCTTCTTCTTCTTCTTCTTCTTCTTCTTCTTCTTCTTCTTCTTCT
>PVIC010054732.1:0-11451 GCA_004025085.1 Thryonomys swinderianus | reverse complement strand
AAATGGCCTGAAATAGATGTGAAGTACAGATTTAGGTGACTGTAATAGTAACAGTCTAGCACTGTGTTTTGGAAAATGAATGCGGGAAGAATGGCCCTAGATTGGTATTGCCATACACGGGTATCTTCACATCAGAAGAAAAGCCCCTGCCTTGGAGATGTTGGCTTAGAAGGGCCGCCAGGTCCGGGGCTGACATCAACACCCTGTGCTGTAGACGAGGGCGGGACCCGAGTTTGAGCTTCCAGTTGGCACAGTGCGCACCAAGCACTTAGTTCTGGGCCTGAGTGACATGAAGCGGTTATTGTGCAGCAGGGGAAAGAAGCCAGGACAGAGGAGCAGGGAAGGAGGCGGAGCCTTCCCACAGGAGGAGGAGCCTCCAGAGCAGGCCAGAAGGGCACCAGGGAGGGAAAGGCCCGTGGCACTGGCTGTCTCAGGAAAGCTGAGCGTCATGGTATGGAGTCAAGTCTGACTGGTCTTAGATCTAGGACAGGCAAGTCCTCCAGGCAAAGTTGTGCTTTAAAAGCCATTATGAGGGCCGGAGGGTTAGCTCAGTGGTTCCGGCGCCTGCCTCGCAAGCGCAAGGTCCTGAGTTTGATCCCCGGTAACCACATAGAATGCTGGGCGTGGAGACACGCCCACCAACAATCAACACCGCATACCACAATGCCGGACGTGGTGGCTCACGCCTGTCATCCCAGCACTCGGGAGGCAGAGACAGGAGGATTGCTGAGTTTGCGGCGGCTTGCCTGGGCACCATAGTGAGTTCAGGGCCAGCCTGAACTACAAAGCGAGACCCTGTCTCAAAAAGCAAAAAAAAAAAAAAAAGCCTTTATGAGATGAATAGTCAGTACCCACAATGGCAGGGTTGAGGGTGGGGCCAGAGAGGGAAGAACCGAGCAGAGTATTGCTCCACTGAGAGCTAACAATATTATTTAAGAAAATAAGTAATGTTTTTTTCCCATCTTCCAAATTCAAAACTGACAACTGGCCTAAGGAAAACACACACTGAATGCCCATCTCAGATGCCTGCTCTTTGGGAAGCACTTTCACCCATGTTGGCTTCACTCTGAGCTGAGCCAGGAAGGCACAACCTGTTGATCCCAGCAGAAATGCAGGTTAAAAACTGTCTCACCACTCCTCCCACCATGGAGAAGTTTTCTTGCAGAACCCTCCTTCAGCAGGACAACCAGTCTAGTAAATCATGTTGATTTTCCCATCAGCAAAGAATGCCGGGTGATTTTTGCGACTCCAGGGGGTGTTGTCATGGCCTTGGTAGACACTGGCTGGGCCTGACCTGCTCGTCTCCAAGTTGTGACATTTCTGGCTCTGGGGAGCAGTCATTCCAAGGCCACCACCAGCAGCAACCCCGGCCGCGGAGGCCTGGGAACTGCCCAGGGCAGCAGCTCTGAATCCAGGGCAAGGAGCTCAGCCAGGAAGCCGGTACTCCACAGACTGGAGCCGAGGAGGCCTCTGCCCAGCACAGCCCCGAGTCCTCACCAGAGACACGCTGCCACCCTCTGGGCTGACTGGAGCCATGGGCTGACAAAGATGCCCCGGGATAAGGGGACATCACAGAATGTGTGAATCCGGTGGAGGGCGGATTCACAGCGTCTTTAGACCCACTTCCGGGAATGTGTAGTGCTGTACCTGGTCTCTGCTGAAACTGAAATAAGGGGAGGAAAGAAAGAAGGGAGGACAGAAGGAGAGTGCTGAGAAAGGGAGGGAGAGAGGGAGGAAGGCGAGGAGGGAAAAGAGGCGGAGGAAGGGGAAAATAATACCAGGAAATACTCTGAGGATTTACTGAATAAAGTGAATTGCTGCCTTAACGTCTCCATTTTCC
Organism: Thryonomys swinderianus; assembly: GCA_004025085.1. NCBI lineage: Eukaryota > Metazoa > Chordata > Mammalia > Rodentia > Thryonomyidae > Thryonomys > Thryonomys swinderianus. Next base: position 9,611 of record PVIC010054732.1, on the reverse strand, counting down.
GATACTCCAAGTCGAACTGGATCTTATGAGGAGGCAGCATTGGGGCCGGAAATGCCCTCGGAGAAGCTGCCCTGGCTTTCCAGACGCAGCGGCTCTTCCGTGGCGCGGGAGAGGGGGGTCCGCGGGGCTGCCCGCTTGGGAGGGCGCAGGAGACGCCCTCGGTCAGGGTTCCGGCGTCCTGGGCGGATGGAGCGAACGGCGACCCTGGGCTGAGGCACCGCCTGGCAGCAACCAAGGCTGCGCTCCTGAGGCTGCCCAGGACACCCCTCCACCTGTGTGCACGTGGGGGGGGGGGGGCACGGCCGGCTGCGTGGGAGCAGCACGCGCGCTGAGCACGACGGAGTGTGGCGAGGGCCACGGGGCCGACCTCACAGGGGCCTTGCCTCGCCCGGGGAAGAGCCGAGTCTAGGCAGACCCTCTCTGTCCAGAAGAGCGGGCTAGCCCCAGGGCACAGTCATTCCAAATCCTGCTCTGGCTCCAGGCTCAAGACCAGAGTTCTCAAAGTGGGGTCCCTGGGGCACCTTCACCAGGCCCACTGCAGGTTTTTAAAATGTACAATCAGGGCCAGAGATTTAGCTCAGTGCTTCCTGCAGCCTGCCTAGCCAGCGCAAGGTCCCCGGTTTGATCCCCTACATATAGCAATATGGGGCTGGTGACTCATGCTCACCGGCATACCACAGTGCCGGGCGTGGTAGCTCACGCCTGTCATCCCAGCACTCGGGAGGCATAAACAGGAGGATTGCTGAGTTCGAGGCTTGCCTGGGCTCCATAGTGAGCTCAGAGCCAGCCTGAACTACAAAGTGAGACCCTGTCTCAAAAAAAAAAGCACAATCAGAAACTCAGGGAGCATGCCCAGTAGGGCAGGTTTTTATAGTCCCTCGGGAGTTCCTGACTTACACGCAGGCCTGAGAAGCATTCAGAATCTCAGGGCAGAGAGGACAGTGCTTCTAGTATCTGGGATCAAAGGAAAAACTGAGTCACGTGGTTTAGAAAAGCAAAGGACAGCAGGTATGGTGGTACATGGTAATCCTAGCACTCAGGAAGCTGAGGCAGGAGGAGCACTGCCAGTTCGATGCCAGCCTAGACTATATAGTGAGTTCAAAGCCAATCTGAACTGTGTAGCAAGATCTTGTCTCAAAACAAAAACAAAAGCAATGGACAATTTAAGAAGAACCAGGGGAATGACCAAGGTAGACGGTCCCATTTCAAGGCACATGGAAACTGCTGCTGAAGTGAGCAGTCCATGCCAGGAAGGCCCAGGGAGGCATCACTGTGGCAGGAGAGCTGCCAAGTGGCAAAGTCTTGAGAATGACACTCATGGTGGGTCAGAGAGCCAGGGTTAGGACTAAAGTGACCCAGAAGAGGACTGTAGCCACCTAAAAATACGCCTGTCCAAAGCTGCAGGTGCCACCCTAGGGGGCCCCATCGATGAGCTCAGTGCTCCACATAGCATGGAGCCCGGTTCCGTAGTGCCAGCTGTGAGAGGAGAGGTGCCCCTGGTCACCACAGCAGTCAGGGCTCAAGGCTCGCTGGGCCCCACTATGGGTTTCCTGTCGGCCACGTGGTGCTTGGGCCACATTCCAGACCCTCCTCGGTGTCTCTGAGCCCCGGTAACTGGCAACACGCTCTGCAGTGGCCTTGGGTCCTGCCCACAGAACCCAGGCTAAGCACCCAAGGCCATCCTGTGCGCGTCCAGTCAGGAGCCGGGTGTACTGAGGCCTCTACAGAGCCTCAAGCTAATCTGAAAACCATCATAACCCTGAGCTACTAAGGTCTTGCTTGTATTTTTCCATTTGCTCCCAGACTGTCCAAGACTGGCACTGTATTGTTAATTCTGAACCGAAGGGCCCTGTTAACATTCTAGAAGACACGAAGGAGGAAATGTATCGGCTTCGTCCTAAAAATTGGAAGACACAGGCTGCCTAAGAAAAGCCCGTGTGGGGAAGTGAAATTGCTCCTGCCCATGACACAGGAGGCTCCTCTTCCGCAGGGCCCCCAGGGGACTGCGAGCCCCCAAGCCCCCACCGCCTCTCACCCTCCGGCGGAACCGTACCTGCTTTCCTCCCAGTCTCGGGGTTTCTTGGTTTCATTTGGTTTTATGCAGCGGATGTAGTGGGGTGTGCATTTCATCAGGGTGCTCACAAGGTCATTGGCTTGTTTCTAGATGGGAAGAGTGATACCAGTTAGAGATGCAGAACCTTCTCGAAAGCAGACCAACCTTCAAAAGAGATGCGGGAGACTGCAGTGAAGAAACAGACAGCTACAAATTCATCCCAGTGGGAGTCTGTTCCTTGAGCCTGAGCCTCTGCTGACCTTTGTGATGAGTCTATCCCTCTTAAATCCTATATCTTGGCTGTTTGCTGACAGCATTTGTAATACAGCTAAAAATAAATAAATAAATGAAGCAACAAGAAAATTCCAAAAAGAATCCAAGCCAATTTTCACAAGGTACAAGGAATCACATCAGTTAGTTACTAACAAATTAATTGGTACTGATGAAGGCCCTTCACAAATTCATTGCTCTCATTTTTTAAAAAACTTATGAGCAAGGATAAACATCTCAAAGTTCTCTATATTCCCTTTTCTGGCAATGTAATCAATGAAGAATCACCTTACTAAACTAATGGAAACTCAAGTTAGAGGTGTGAGGCTCATTTCAGGATTTATAAACTTCACATACGTCCTTTAATTCTACTTTTCCCTCAATATATCTCTGTATGAGCCTGAAGATCTGTCTTCTGGTAGATAACCAGCACGTATCTTCTTTTGCAGAGGAGCAATCCATAGAGAATCAGTTTTTTTTTTTTTTTTTTTTTTTTTGCCTTTTGAGTCAGGGTCTTGCTTTGTAGTTCAGGCTGGCCCTCATCTCACTATGGTGCCCAGGCAAGCCGCTGCGAACTCAGCAATCCTGTCTCTGCCTCCCGAGTGCTGGGATGACAGGCGTGAGCCACCACGTCCGGCATTGTGGTATGCGGTGTTGATTGTTGGTGGGCGTGTCTCCACGCCCAGCATTCTATGTGGTTACCGGGGATCAAACTCAGGACCTTGCGCTTACGAGGCAGACGCAGGAACCACTGAGCTAACCCTCTGGCCCCAAGAATCAGTTTTTACGATCTATGCACTCAGAACTGAGTCCTAGCACGCTAAGCCGCTTCCGGCGGCCAGACCTCTCCGGGTGGATTTCCGACCGTCAGCACCTCCCACTGGCTGCAGGTCACGGAGCAGGGCGCCCACCAGCGTCCCCACCGCACAGCGGAGCACACCCTGTGGTCTCTAAGAGAAAACAGTGAAAAGCCAGCTCCAGGGCCCCTAAACCCGCCCAGTCAGCAGAAGTCTGTGCCCACGACAGACCAGCCTCTCGGGGAGGCTCTGCCGCCGCAGGGGTGTGGGAAACCTGAAACCCTCAGGAAAAAGTGTCGGGCATGTTCAAAGCAAGAAGAGCACTGGTGACTGAAACTTAGCCAAGGCGTGCGGACAACAGCGTGCTTTGCAATGGCTGAGATGAGGCCGGAGCTGTGGAGGTTGCCAGGCCGAAGCAAGGCCCTCTCTGTTTGCAAGCAAAAGAGGTAACATTCGAACCCAAGCCTGTGTCTCAACCACAGTGGTTCTCTCCTTCCTAACAAAGTTGCGGGACAGAAATGGATTGGGGGGGGTGTCAGGTGGTGGAATAATTAATTCCATCCACAGAGAATACGCCTTCACCATCTCAAGCACCCTGAATTTCTCTATGTGGTTACTATAAAAAATAGAAACCGGGGGCCGGAGATTTAGCTCAGTGGTTCCGGCGCCTGCCTCGCAAGTGCAAGGTCCTGAGTTCGATCCTGGTAACCACATACAATGCTGGGAGTGGTGACTCACACCCACCAGCAGTCAATACTACATGCCACAGTGCCGGGCATGGTGGCTCACACCTGTCATCCCAGCATTCGGGAGGCAGAAACAGGAGGATTGCTGAGTTCGAGGCTTGCCTGGACTACATAGTGAGCTCAGAGCCAGCCTGAACTACAAAGTGAGACCCTGTCTCAAAAAAAAAAAAAGCAGGAACCGGCTGGAGGCATCTTGAAGTTAAGACACAAAGAGACGGTGACACTCACTCCACAGCGGTGGGGTCAGCGTGTGAAACCATAGTGGACCCCAAGAAAAAGACAGGAAGAGGACAGCCCTCCTGCTCGCTGGACGGAGGACACGAAGGCCTGAGCGGGCAGCCAGGCCTGGGAAATGCACGAGGGGCCTGACAAATCACTAGCTGTTCTCGGCTTCAGCATCTCTGCCTGCAAATGAGGAACGGGGGGGGTTAGAGCAGGTCTCGGACCCCCCTAACGGAAAGGCTGGAGAAGCCGCCCAGCCCTCCCCGCATCCCGGCCCACTGCGCCAAGCAGCACCTCGGCCACCTTGGATCTCATTCTGCCTCCCCTTAAGTATTAGCCTTTCACTCTGATTTCCGTACTGGTCTCCAGCTGGAACACAAAACGTAGGGAGATCTCAGGATCTAGTGCCATTAAACACATACACTTTTATTTATAATCGAGTCCATGGGATTTTGACAAAAGAATATTATACTAATTAAGCCCTCAGCAATCTATAGTCTACATAAGCTTTAAATTTTTAAAATAATTAGAAGGTAATATGTTCAACACTAAAACTATCTTGAATATAAATTTTATTTTTCTTCTAGGGATTTGGGATGATGTCCTACGCACATGCCCTGCGGATATCATTAAAAGGACCTCTGGAGATATCTACAACATGCTGTGCTTAGAGAAGGAAGGCACCAGGGGCCAGTACCATGGCTGTCTGGGAGGTGTCCTGGGGGAGGGGAGGCTTCCATTCCTGCTTGGCCCCCAAACAGCCCACTAAGGAGGCGGCGGGATGGAAATACACTGCGGTTCCTCGGCATCAGCTAGCTGTTCAGTTGACTTCTCCAGGAAATGGCCCAAACCTAGTCACCCTAGAGGCAAACGTGAAGAAAGGACGGGGAACACATCTTTCAAGGAGAAGCGAGAGAGCCCTGTCCACGCCATGTTTCTTGGTACCGTCTGCAATCCAGACCACTTGAAAGTGAGTCATCGCACCCCTGGTGATCAGGGCCTGAGTGTGAACATGACAGTCTCGTGACCAAACGCTCCAGCCCTGAGCTAACCCTCACCCAGGACCCCGAAGTGAAGGCGTGAGTCACCAACATCATGTGGGCGTGAATACCAGAGCCTCGCCGAAATGCCATCTGGAGTCGACCCAGCGACCACCTGGAGCTGCTCCATTTCTCCAGCTCTTCGGACATGTCCCCCTATGCTGGCACCACCTACCGGCTGTGCACTCAGCTTGCAAAGCTGGGCACAGTGGCACACCCCCATAGTCCCAGCTACTCAGAGCTGAAGCAGGAGAACCAGCTGAGCCCAGGAGCTGAAGGCCTCTCAGACTTGCTCTTTAAAAGAACAAAAACGAACCAGACAAGACCCACAATCCAAAACACCAGCTTGCATCTGACTTTTTCCACAAAATCCAAAGATGCCTCCTGATCGGGACTTTACGGCTGTGAGCTTTCACTGATTGCTTCCTTTCTCCCAGCCAGGATTTGTACCCCAGGGAGCGTGCCAGGTGCAAGGGAAGCAGGCTCTACCCAGGAATCACCGGGAGGAGAAAGAATCTGCAAAGAGAAGGGACAGGCGCAGTGTCCAGGAGCCTGGGCTTTCCAGGACGGATGTGCAGAGAGTACAGGGGAATGGTCATGGTGGTCAGGACCCGGCCCGTGCATGACGTGAAAGTGTGCATGCAGAACCAAGTAGTCAAACTAAGAGGGTGTCCATGTGCATCTGTGTGTGTGCGTGTATGCACAAGTAGAATATAAGAGCACATGATCCACATCTTGTGCCTAATGGGCTTCAGGCACTGTGCTGAATGCTCCCGATGAATGACTGAATGTAATCACCACAGCTGCCCCTTGAGACAGGCACTAAGATCTTCTGGATGAGCAAAAAAGGCCCTGGAGTTAAGTCACAAGCTGGCAATCACGCGGAGAGGCAAAGCCAAGGATCTGAACACGGGTGATTAAACCACCAAAGCCCTGCTACAACCGGTACGGTTTTAAAAAGCATCATTCAGTGACTGTTTCTCGGTTCCGTGATACTGTGTGCTCAGCACAAGCTCTCCAGACAGAGCACAATCAGGAGAAATGAATTTCATCACGCTGCGGCTCAGACACAGAGCTCTGCCCATGAGGGACTCCCCAAAACACCAAGAACTCTCCCACTCGGAGACCCAGGTGCCTTGGCCAGACCCAGGGAAGCAGCATGTGTACATCATCCTGCAAGTTGAAACCGAATTTTAGGCAAGTAATGTTGCCTCTGGTTGGCAGGTTGGGGGCTTGGCCTAGGACACTGTCATCAGTATTCAAAAACATGGTTTCAAACTACAAAATCTCACTGCTAGTTTAACATAAATTCTTCCAGATTCAGTTTAAAGCTATTTCCTCTCAGAGAGCAGTTGATTATCATCTGCTGACTATTAAGTTCTGAGATACTTAATATCCATATGGGGTTTCCGAGCCGTGATGGCGAAGGCAGCTACATCCTGTGACCTTTGTACAAGCAGCGCTGGTCCTTGTGAGAATCTGTAACCAGGCCCGTGTATCACACCGACCTCCGCCCAGGATCTTCACATCTGACAGGGATCTACCAACTTCCCCACGCAGCACTAACCTTTATTTTGCTTCCAGCAGTAGTTGGGCGTCCTTTCTTCTCAGCTTGCAGATTTTCAGGAAATAAAGACTTTATAAAAGGTCTGGCAGAGGAGAAAGAGAAGGGGTTAGCAATATGCAAGTACCTGGAGGTGGAAAACCCACATCCCTGAGAACAGGGTACGGGGGCTGTCCAGAGCCCATGACCTCAGCTCAAGAAGGGCCACCCAACTCAGGACGACCCAGCCTTAGGAAATGACCCAAGGTGACACCGAGATAGGGTCCCAGGACGTGAGCATCTCCGAGTCTGCACCTGAGGCACAGCTGGACCGAGGCCGAACATGACAGAAGCCACGACGGGCTCGAGAGACGCCAGGGCAGCCGGAAGTGCGGGACTGCAGGAAGGGTGTCCAGTTGAGCAAGTGCTGCTTGTGGGTAGAGCACGGCTCTGAGCCCAGGCAAACAGTCCCAGCCGGGGAACTGTCTGCTGGGGGGTGGTGCTGCCCTCCACAAGCCACCTCTCCTCACCAGAAGCCAGCAGTAGACTGTCCTCGGCCCCACACAGAGAACAGTGACAAACTGCTTCTGATGTGAGTGATTCTCACAGAGAGCTGCTGCAAATGCTTCCTTTCCAGCCCAATAGTGCTGCCTGTGTGGCCTGGCTGCCTCAGCACACGGGCAGGGACAACAGACAACACAGTCACCCTGGTGCCCCTGGGGTCTGGAGGCTGCAGTCCAGTAAGTGCCTCCTAAGTAATTTCTAACTGGCCGAGGAAGGGAAACGATCCACCTAACTTGATCTGACACTCATACCTGAACTCATTTCTTCCTAAGCGACTTGCTGGGCATCTTGGGGTTTCCAGAAAGTTCCCCCAGAAGTCTACTTTTAACTGGGGCAGACACAGTTGAGAAATTTTTTTTTTTTTTTTTTTTGCAGCAAATACATTAACAGAACAGCATGCCATGTCTACACAACGGGTGTTTATGTGCAACCATCGGCAGCTCTTGAACTTGGCAGCAATTTGAATAATTTAAAACAATCTCTGGAAGCCAATGCTCACCTGGCTGCTACAAAACCCACAAACCAAGAGTTGTGGTTTACCCGACCTTTTTAGAGAAGAGCAAATTGATTCTATGTGTTCTGAATGAAAAGAGATCAAACATCTCAAGAGTTGGTATGAGCTCAAGGAAACACAGGCAAAGGGGGGCGGAGGAGTGGGGCATAGAGGAGTTAAAGGCAGCGGAACACTTCAGACCAGGGCCTGGGAGGGAGCCTTTTCTTTCTTGGCAGTTAGTTTTTTCTAAGAAAGTTATCAGGACGGCTGTTATTGATGAGAGAAGTCAGCCTGGCCGTTATGACAGGGAATTAACAGATTGGGAAGAGCATCCTCGACCTGGACAGAGCGAGCTGGAGGCTGGTGAGATCCCGCTTGCCTGGCGCACACGGCTTTGCCTGACAGTGGGCGGAAAGGACACCACGCCGGTCCTGAGACCTCTGCAGGCTGCGGGAGGCACCCCCTGCTAGTCCAGCCCCGCAGCTCATCTGGGAGTCCCAGAATTCTTTAGCTCCCAAGTACGGCAGGACTCGGGTTAATGTGGGTCTTGTTAAGCCATTAGCCGTGAAAGGATGATGGAAAATTATTTGCCTTTGTTCTTCGAACAAAGTGTCAACAAAACAGACCACTCTGTTCTTAGGTGGTCAGAAAGGGCCACCCTATCCCAAGACCACCATGGGCACTTCTGCTTGGCAACAGCACTGAGAGTGGCGCAGTCACAACTGGCACCTGGGATGTGTGGACAGGAAGGGTTGGGAGCATAGGGAGAGGCAGAGATTGGGGTAAAGAAAGCAATTTTAAGCAGGCAAATAGTCAAAACCATCAACCAGACTCAACAGTTCAAAAGAGCAAAATGTTAGCTACTCCAGTGGCACCTGTGTTCGTTTTGATACCGAGCACGTCAAACCTACAGCATGTACCACGTGACGGGAGGGCCACTTACTGCTCACTGCTCTGCATAAGTTCGATCAGATCCATAAAAAGTACATCGCGGTTCCTTTCACAGAAGCCGTCCATATCGTAGGAGACCTGCCAAGAACGAAAAGGAACCTGCGTGTATTCTGTACGTATTCCTTTGCATAAAAATCCAGCTATGTAGGGCTGACCCCTTCAGAATGTGTTTTATTTCCAAGGGCAGCATTGGGATTTCACCATGAACTGTTCTCTGAAGGCTATCAGCTGGCGACAGCCAGCACATGGTGCCGAGTGGCCCAGATGATCCATGACAAGGATGCTGGCTCTCAAGAACACCGGCTGTTGGGCCAGGGATTTAGCTCAGTGGCTCTGTGCCTGCCTTACAAATACAAGGTTGTGAGTTCAATTCCTGACATTACCAAAAAAAAAAAAACTAAGACCTTTTGTTCACTGGATCCACAGGGGTATTTAAGCAATGAACTTCTTGCCTTTCCTAAATTTTAGCTAAGGTAAAATCAAATTCGTTCATCCAGTGGCATGGGCCAAGTCATGTGCTATGTAGCCATTTTCCCAAGAATGGTTATCAAATTTGTAGCAATCTGAGCAACAACTCATGCTGAGGAATCCAAGTTAACCAGAGACCAGCGGGGATGAAAGATGAGCCCAGTGACTCGCATAGGACCAGGAATCCCCTAAGAGCCAGGGCCTCCACCTAGACACACACCTGGCCCGGTACTCACTAAGCATTCAAGCGCAAGAGAGAGAGGCCTCGGCCTTAATTTGCATTCCCAGGGGCACAGCAAGCCACGGGTGCGAGCTTGGATTACAGCCGGGGGCAAGACAAAAATCCACCCCGTCGGCAGTAACTGTATAGACCAGGGGGAGCCGCGCTTTAACAACGTACGATAGTGTCAACAGTATTTTGTTTTTCTTCCTCAAATGCTTTATAGATCCTGCTTGTTGAACAC
>PVIC010054731.1:0-11454 GCA_004025085.1 Thryonomys swinderianus | reverse complement strand
GCATTGTGGTATATGCGGTGTTGATTGTTGGTGGGCGTGTCTCCATGCCCAGCATTATATGTGGTTACCGGGGATCGAACTCAGGACCTTGCGCTTGTGAGGCAGGCACCGGAACCACTGAGCCAACCTTCCGGCCCATTACTCAAAATTTTTAAGAGGAAAAATAACAATGAAATAGACAATCATTTGAACGAATATCAGTTGCTATGAAACATTATGCAGCTATTTAAAAGAAAGCTTAGAATTCTATTCCTGACTTTAAAGATAGACACAACTCATTGTTAAAATAAAGTTGAAAAATGATAGCATTACATGAACACAATCATAGAAAAAATTATTAATTATATCAAGTGTTATAAAGGTATAGGAAATGGACAGTAAACATGCTGTTAGAATGGAGTGAGGCCTCACACTTTTTTTCTGGCTCCAAATTCCATTATTTTCTATATGATATACTACTATAAGTATTAAGTAACTTAGTGATAATTATTCGATGAAATTAATAATTCTGTCAAATACGAGGTATAGGTGCCCAGGTGAACAGAAAAATAAATGGACATTAGCAATGTCCTCAAGAAGTAGCTGCAGAGGACTTGCTGGTATACTAATCTTTATTTACTAACTTTCTCATCGCTGAGACATTATATCTGATATCTGCAACTTAATGGAGGACAGGTTTATTAGGCTCACAGTTTAGGGGATTCAGTCCATGGAAGTTGTTCTCCAAGGCAAGAACATCATGCCAAAAGGAAACAGCACAGGAAGCCTATTCAGACCATGTGAGCTAACAGGAAGAGAGTGAAGGGAAGAGCCAGGGATGAGAATAGACCCTTCCAGGTCATGCCTCCAGGAACCCACCTCCAACTGGACTCCACCTCTTTGTAACACATTGAGCCATGGGTTTGACTCATCAATGAATTAACCACTGATGAGTACAACACTCTACGATTCAATCTCCTTCCAAAGCATCACCTCTCAATACTGTGTATGGAAATTTTGATGGCATAATTAGAACTAAACCATAAAAATCAGTTAAAAATGCTCATAGTATTTGACCCAACAATTTTTAAAAATAAAACATTCTAGGGGCCAGAGGGTTAGCTTAGTGGTTCCGGTGCCTGCCTCGCAAGCACAAGGTCCTGGGTTCAATCCCCGGTAACCACACACAATGCTGGGTGTGGAGACTCACACCCACCAGCAATCAATCCCACCTACCACAGTGCCAGGCATGGTGGCTCATGCCTGTAATCCCAGCACTCGGGAGGCAGAGACAGGAGGATTGCTGAGTTTGAGGCTTGCCTGGACTACACAGTGAGCTCAGAGCCAGTCTGAACTACAAAGCAAGACCCTGTCTCCAAAAAAATAAAATAAAACATTCTAAAAGAATATTAATAGTTAATTAGTTTATGGTTTTCTTTATGTTACTCCCTAACATATTTAAATTAAGTATATTTATATGTTTACCAAAGAAGAAAAGAAATGTTTGTTTGTTTGTTTTGAGAAAGGGTCTCACTTTGTAGTTCAGGCTGGCTCTGAGTTCACTATGTAGGCCAGGCAAGCCTCCAACTCAGCAAGCCTCCTGTCTCTGCCTCTCAAGTGGAGTGCTGAGATTACAGGTGTGAGTCACCATGCCTGGCCCTGTGGTATGTGGTACTGATTGCAGTGAGTGTAAATCACCACACCCCATATTGCTGATGTGGTTACCAGGGACTGAACTCAGGACCTTGGGCTTGCTAGTCCAGCACTGGAACCACTGACCTAAATCTCCAGCTCCAAAATGGTTCTTTTTAACTTATATTTCCTCTTTCTCTTTTGCCACTCCAACTTTTTTTAAATTGAATTCTTTATTGGTACATTTTATATATAGTTCACAATCTCACTCAACATTGGGGAATTTATACCAGTACATGACAGAAGTTAATTCTCATTTTTACCCATAACCCTACCCACCCACAACCCCCAAAACTTATATACATGCTATTCTTTTTCTTTCCAAGTCATATTTATTCGTTCCCCTCATTATGTTTCCCTACCACATTCCCTTTGAATATTTCCTATTTTACAAAATCTATCATACATTCTAGAACTCATTTACATCTACAGGTTCTCATACCAGAGAAAAGATACAGAATTTACATATCTGGGATCTATTTATTTCACTTCTTAGTGTGTTCTCAAGGTGTGTCCATTTGCACATAAATGAATGAAACTTGTCATTCTTTATGGCAGAGTAATACACCATTTTATTTAAAACACACACACACACAAGGGCCAGAGGGTTAGCTCAGTGGTTCCAGCGCCTGCCTCGCAAGTGCAAGGTCCTGAGTTTGATCCCCGGTAACCACATACAATGCTGGGCGTGGAGACTCACGCCCACCAGCAATCAATACCATATACCACAGTGCCGGGCGTGGTGGCTCACGCCTGTCATCCCAGCACTCAGGAGGCAGAGACAGGAGGATTGTTGAGTTCAAGGCTTGCCTGGGCTACATAGTGAGCTCAGAGCCAGCCTGAACTACAAAGCAAGACCCTGTCTCAAACACACACACACATACACACACACACACACACACACACACACATCTTCTTTATCCAGTCTCTAGGTGATGGGCATCTGGGTTGTTTCTAAGACTGGGCTATCACAAACTGAGCTGCTATGAACATGGGTGCACACATGACTTTACAATATGATTCTTTGAATTCCTTTGGGGATATTCCTAGCAGGGGAATGGCAGGGTCAAATGGGACCTCTAATCCTAGTTTTCTGAGGAATCTCCACACTGATTTCCAGAATGGTTGCACAAGTCTATAATACCACCAATAATGGAGAAGGGTTCCTTTCTCCCTGCAGCCTTGCAGGTATTTATTGCTGGTTGATTTTGTAATAGTAGCCATTCTTTGTGGAGTGAGATGAAATCTCAGTGTTGTTTTCATCTGCATCTCTCAGATGACCAGTGATGTTGATCATTTCTTCATATGCTTCTTGGCTGCCTCTACCTCTGCCTCTGAGAAGTGTCCATTCATTTCAGATGCCCATTTTTGAACTGGGTCTTCAAACTTGGGGGGACTGATTTTGTTTAATTTCTTTATATATTGTAGATAGTAGACCTTTGTCTGACAAACAGCCTACAAAGACTTTTTCCCATGTTGTTGGTTGTCTTTTAGTGGTGCCAGTCATTTCTTTTGCTGTGCAGAAGCTTTTTAGGAGGATGAGATCCCATGTGTTGATTCTTTCTGCTAGTTCTCATGCTATAGAGGTTTTGTTCATAAAGTCTCTGCCTAAAATGTCTCCAAGAGTTTTATCTAACCTGTTTTGCAGCAGGTTTATTGTTTCTGTTTCAATGTTTAAGTCTCAAATCCATTGTGATTTCAGTTTAGTACACGGTGAAAGAGATAGGTCTAGCTTTAGTTTTTGGCAGGTTAAAGCCTAGTATTTCCAGCACCATTTGTTAAAGAGGCTGTCTTTCCTCTATTGAGGATGTTTGGCTCCTTTGTCAAAGATAAGGTGGTTTAGTGTATCTGGAGTTGTTTCTGGATCTTCTAATCTATTCCACTGGTCCTTGGGTCGGTTATTTTGCCAGTACCAAGCAGTTTTTATCACAGTGGCACTCTAACTTTAATCTACTTTTTCTTTGGGTAAGAAAATTCTGAAAATTCTTTAGAAGTTTATTTCAGAATTACTATTTTTACCATAAATCAAGACAATTTCTCACTTCATTGGTTTACTTGTCAATAATCTATGTCTCTCTTTAGTTCATTATTTTTGCCAGAATACAAACTTAAATACTTATTTTACAAATTTTGTAGGTGATTAAATTCATAAGTCTTTTAGCATGTTTGCTAATGTCATACTAATACTTAAATATTAATACAGTTGCTATAAGAATTTATGTTTGAAATCGATTTGCCTCAGAATCTGAAATTTTCATTTTGTACATCTTTTTGTTGATAAGCCTATGAAAGTCTGATTCTAAATTTCTGACTCTCTCTCTCTGAAGATATTCCAAATTTTTCTCTTTTTGGTGTGTAAAAATTTATTTTTCATGTTCTTATTTATTTAATACATATTTACTAAGCACCTATTGTATTACATGCCAGGGATATACATCAGTGAACACAATAAACAAGTGTCTTTTATTATTTAATTCACTAGTTTACTTACAACTATTGTATTTCATGCTGAAAATATTTTAAAATATCTGTGATTATTTCTTCTTTTTACCTGTTCTGTCCTATGTGCTTACATGCTTAGAAGAAAAATGATGCCTATTTTCAACCCATCCTCTAGATTACATAAATCTGACTTGCTCTCCATACTAGAAAAACCCTTGACTTGTTATTCATCAGCTGTGTCTAATGTGCTATTACACTAATGATATCTTCACATTAAAACTGTCATAGCTTAATTACAAAGACACCATTACTCTTCCCAAAATAGCTTTTTATAAATATTATATGCTCTTTTCAATACCAGTTGGCATTCCTTAATGCTTTTTGTTATTGCAACATGAAATCTTCTGTTTGGAGTTTAGTGACTCTTCCTCATAGAGATGTATTGTTTTTAGTTGTCTGGTCTTCTTTGTGTCCCAAATCACTTACTCTGAGAAAGCCCATTCCCTTCTTGTATGTTTACCTCATGTGCTGATGGGGACAGAACAAGGCAAGCTAGTTTAGTTTGTGGCTAGTCTTGGGCTTCCTGGGTTTGTGTTTCTTGTGGATGTCACTGACTTTGTGAAGGATCACATTTCCTGGCCTAATAGCATACACTCTCCACCTGATCTTGGCAGAAATGATTACTGTCAACTGCTAAGTACCACTAGAGAAACAAAGAGGAGACACAAGCCCTCAGGCCCAGAAAACAATGATCTGTCAGTGATTCCAGTATCCCAGACACCACAGCCAGTCCTTGACCCATTCATTGACTTTGAGCTTGAAGCTCCCTGGCCTTTGTTTCCTAACTGCACTTGGAATAGTACATTCAGTACCAATCAGACTCCTGTCTGTCAAAATGATAGTATGGGAGTCACTTCAATGTTATCCTTAAATATTATTCTTATATTTTATTCTTTCTCCTAAATTCAAAGCAGTTAGTTCAAGATGACTTTGAAAGGGTAAATAAAAGTGTACCCACAGGATTGTGGCTGAATAATTTTTTGAAAGCTCCAAAATACCAGAATCTTTACTGTATGTCTTTGAAAGACTACTCATTCTAGTAGACTAATTAATCTTGAATTATCTTCTGTTCAGGTCTATAAAACTGCTAATGTAAGACAACACACACATTCAGTTGAAGTATAATGTGTATTATAAACAGGTACTTATATTCCTTTAAGTCTTGATTTATTTATTTTAAATATGTGGCATAAAATGGAAAAGAATGATGGGAATTAAGTTTATGTTTTAATTTTTTCGAGAATCAGTGAATGACCTTGACTGTCAGTAGTCAAAAAGATACAAGCCATAAAAACTAAAGGGACCTCAACATGGACTATGAGCCCTGGCACAACCTTAATGATTAAATGCTACAATTCTCATGTGTATGCTCTGTAATATCTTGGAATATTAATAATGAAAAGCTCCAGATGAAACAACTGTAAGTTCTACACAACACCTGGACTTTTTCATGGCTAACTTGCCAGGAAATACCAAGCAGATAGTTGTTTTGAGACCCAGATCCCTGGCTGCACCAGAAGTCCAGCCTTTAACATTCATATCTCACAGACACTTAGCAGCCAATGTGGATAAGAAGCTGCACCTCTCTATGGCAATTCAGACAAACTGAAGAGCCTCACACGCTGGCACTCATACTCTAAATGTGTCCAGCCACTGACTGGCAGGGAATGAGTGAAGCAGGAATGTGTGAAGCAGCAATGTGGGAGAAAGACCTTATTCTGCCACAGTGATGATGACACCACCAGGATGCAGCCTCCAGGTTGTGTCTGAGATCCCGCTGAATAAATCAGAGGGCATCATGCAGCCTGGTGACAGAAAGTGCCTCTCATTTTGCATATGAAATTTTTGTCTGTGCCACATAAAAAGAATGGCATGAAATATCCTGAAAGATTATTTAATTAAAGACCTTATCTTTAAAAAAAATGTAGAACAAGGCCAGGAATTTAGCTCAGTGGTTCCAACATCTGCTGGTAAGCACAAGGTCCCAAGTTCAATCGCCAGTACCATATACAATAATGCTGGACATGGCTACTCATGCCCACTAGCAATCAGTACCACATACCACAATGCCAGGCATGATGACTCATGCCCATAATCCCAGCACTCGGGAACCAGAGGCAGGATTGCTGTGAGTTCAAGGCTAACTTCAGCTACATAGTGAGTTTGGGGCCAGCTTGAACTACAAAAGAGAGATTCTGCCTGAAAAAACTAAAATAAAATATAGAATAGTAAATAACATTACTAAAAACTAAACTAAGGGGACCCAAGTAAACTATGGCTTTTACTTAATGAAAATAAGACATCACTATAATGGATGTCCCATCCTATCCCATCCCACTGTCAAATGTTTAGAGAAAGGGAAACTGGAGTGTATGGGAAATCTCTCTACTACATTCTGTTGCAACTCCTTCTGTAATTCTACAACTATCAAAATTAAAATATTAAATTTTAAAAATATATTTCCTATTTAACCAATAATTTTTTAATTGAATTCTTTATGGGTACCTTTTATAGACAGCTCACAATCACACTCAACACTGGGGAATTTGTACCAGTATCTGACAGAAGTTGATTCTCATTTTTACCCACATCTTTACCCACCCACAACCTCCACCCCTTATATACATACCATTTCTTTTTCTTTCCAAATCATATTTATTCTTTCCTCTCATTATGCTCCCCTACCACGTTCCCTTTGAATATTTCCTATTTTACAAAATCTATCATACATTCTAGAACTCATTTACATCTACAGGTTCTCATACCAGAGAAAATATATGGTATTTACATATCTGTGTTTCATTCATTTAGGTGCAAATGGATACACCTTGAGGACATACTGATAAGCAAAATAAATAACCAAGAATTTTTAAAATTACTCTTAACCAGAAAATTTTCTTAAAATTACTGTGACCAGGCAAAACCAAGAAGCAAATTTTTAAACTTAACTATGTATTTGTTTCTTAAAGAATCTAAAAGACACATCCACAAAGGAATATATCCCCTAAAAATTATTCTTTAAAGCTTATCTCAAGTTCTTTAAGAGATAGATGATTTTTTAATCATAGCCTCTTCTCTTTCCTGTCTCTCCCTCTGCCTTTTTTTTCTTCTCCCCCTCCTACTCCTTCTTTTGAGAGAGCAGGATTGAACCCAGAGGCATCCCTATCACTTTGTTATATACCTCACCCCAAAAAAGAAGAGAGGTAGAGGAAATAGGGAGAAGCTCAAATCACCAAATTCTCGATTCCACTGTTTCAAAACTATTACTATTATTATTATTTTGAGAAAGGTATCCTTAAGTATCTTAGGCCACCTTCAAATCTACAACACTCCTGCCTCAGTTTCCTTAGTAGTGGAAATTATAAATGTGCCTGATCATAGCTTCCTTTTTTAATCACTATGTTCTGCCAAGAACATACCAAGGAGATAGCTTTCTGCATTAATATTGTGTGGATGGGCCAGAGATTTAGCTCAGTGGTTCCAGCGCCTGCCTCACAAGTGCAAAGCCCTGAGTTCAATCCGGGTAACCACATACAATGTTGGGCGTGGTGACTCACACCTGCCAGCAATCAATACCACATACCACAGTGCCGGGCGTGGTGGCTCAGGCCTATAATCCCAGCAATCGGGAGGCAGAGACAGGAGGATTGCTGAGTTTGAGGCTGCCTGGGCTCCATAGTGAGCTCAGAGCCAGCCTGAACTACAAAGCGAGACCCTGTCTCAAAAAAAAAAAAAAATTGTGTGGGACCTGTATATTAATTAGGGAGAAACGGAATTCTCATCTAAGAAGAACTAAAGTCCCTGACTTACACCCAATTGCATTGCGAACTCTCACATATACCAAGAGACCTTGCGTTATTTATTAACATTCACTCGTGAACAATCTCCAGAAGTAGCTCTTGTTTCCTGGACAGCGTCCCAGCTGTGTGCTCACCGCACGGTTCACCAGTGTTCAGGAAGTAGTGCGGTGCTCACTTACAGCCCAGGGTGTCCAGAAGCAAGAGGAGAAGCAGTGTTGGTGTGGAGGAGACTGTGCGGAGGCATAAAGCAACACAAACTGTCTATTTGTGTCAAAGCTATTGAAGACTCATTTTGTCGGGCTTACCAACAACTCTGATTTGCAAACATTCCCCCAAAGCGAAACTCATGTGTAAGTTTCAGACTTAATGTATAATATTCTTCATACCTTTTCAAATGAGCTCAGTACCTCTTGATTTCCACATTGATATATACAACAAATCCATTCTGTCATTCTTGAGAATTACTATTACTACTTCAACTTATTCCTACTTTCACAATCAAATTAGCCCCATGCATTTTTGGGAAGTTACTCAAACACTTAGTAATTTTTTCTCTTTGATAATTTCCTATCCACACAGCCCCTTCTGGTCTGGGAGTTTTAAGGAATATTGATTTCATAAAAATGCTTTTGAGGCTCTCTCTGAGTGCAGTGTCCCTAGATAGACCACACAGGTACTCTTTACAATTTCCTGCTAAGAAGGACATATCTGTATCTTTAGATGTTTTTCTGGTCCTGTTCATCTATTCCTGTCTTTATTCCTTATGGTTTCCTTTTTTTTTTTTTTTCAATCCAAGAGGCCTGGAAAACTATTTTTCCCTTTTGCATTGTATATTCTTATTTGAAATATGTACCTTGCTCTTTGGTAGTAAGATAAAGAAAGGAAAAGGAGGCATCTCAAACATATTGTACAGCCCTCTTCTTTTAAATGAAACATAGTTGACATAATCATCCATTTCACATTTTTTTTTAAGTTGAAGAAATGTGTTTTTTAAAAGTTGAAGAAATGAGCCTCAGATGACAGATGGGAGAAAAAAGCTAAGACATATCTCTTGATACTTATCCCCAACAAAGTGCTATCTTTCATCAGGCAGACTTTCTTAAAATGAAAAGGCACTTATTCTCCCATTAAAATATTTTTGAGGACCTACTGTATGTTCCTCAAATAGTGAGACCTGGCTAATATGAAAAAGAAGCAGTTAATAGTGGGGAAAAATAAACCATTAAACAAAAATACTTGAAACCATAGGAAAAGAAATGTTAGTTAAATTCGGTAGCCTTAACTTTAATTTCATCAGTATAACTAGTTTTATATTATATTAAATGTATATATTGTCTGTACTGGCTTCACTCACCGTTACTGCTTATTTTCCACTCCATTCCTTGGATTCATTTTCTCCGCCTCGAGTCCATCCTTTCATAGTTCTCTCACCAAGAAACTGTAAAGAAGCAAATTCCATTAGTCTTCATTTAAAACTTTCTATATTTTGTCCTCATTTTTGAGTCATAAGTATAGAGTTTCAGGTTAAATTCTTATTCCTCAGCATTTAAAGAGTTTATTTTACTCCTGTCTATTGAGTACACCAAGTATTTGAAATATCTAAATGGTTCAACTGCTGCTTCTTCATAGAGAATATTTTTTAGATTATTTTGTTTATATTTTATTGTCTGGTATGTTTGACTGATTAAATAATTACAACTCTCTTAGGGAATTTGTACTTACAAATATCACATCTTCATTACTTTTACTTCCTCAGGCCCCCCACCGTTCTCCACAAAGTCTACCCTCTGTGTCCTACCATCTTGCTTTCACTTTATTCTTTAAATCATGCATCTTTTTGGTTTATCATATAGGAAAAGACATGAAATATTTATGCTTTATTATCTTATTTATTTAACTTGGCACTGTGGTGTCAGGAATCATCATTTTCCTAAAACTGAATCAAATTTGTCCTTCTTTATGGCTGAATAGTATTTCCCTACCATATTTTCTTTATCCATTCATCTGATGATGGGCATATAGGCTGTTTCCATAATTTAATTATGAATTGTGCCACTTTATGCATGAGTATGCAGTATCACTGTGATGTGATTCCTTTAACTCTTTTTAGAATCTATCCAGTAAGGAATTCCTAAGTCAACTGGAATTTCTATTTATTGCTTTTGGAGGAATCTCCATACTGAATTTCATAGTGATTACACCAGTTTGTATTCAGATCTATGGTGTAGAAGCACCTCTTTTTCCCACAGTTTTGCTAGAATTTGTTGGTTTTTGAGTCCTTCATCACAGTTACTAGGATCATGTTAAGATGGATTTCAGTGTTATTTTGATTTGAACTTCTGGAAAAAGACACTGAATGTTTTTTCATGTGTTTGTTGGACATTTGTATTTCCTTAGAGAATGTCTTTTCAGTTATCCATTTACTGATTGTCTTTTACTTTTATTATTTATTTATTTATTTATTTATTTATTTATTTATTTATTTATTTATTTATTTTGAGACAGGGTCTTGGGCTGGCCCTGAGATCATTATGTAGCCCAGACAAGCCTTGAACTCGCAGAAATCCTCCTGCCTCTGCCTCCCGAATGCTGGGATTACAGGTGTGAGCCATCACACCTAGCACTGTGGTATGTGGTACTGATTGCTGGTTGGCGTGAGTCATCATGCCTGGTATTGTTGTATGGGGTTACCAGAGATTGAACAGGACCTTTTACTTGCCAGGCAGGCACCAGAACCACTGAGCTAAATCTCTGATCCAATTTTGAAGGATCTAATTTGTTGTTACTTTTTATATTCTTGATATTAGTTCTCTGTTCATGGAGTGGCTGGAAAAAATTTTTCCCTATCTGTGAGCTAACTTTCTACTCAATAGCTATATCTTTTGCTGAAAAGCTTTACAACAATTTCTAATTTAATTATTCACAACATACAGCTGTATATTTGTTGCCTTGAAAGAAGAATGCCTAAGATGTCAAGTGGGGCCTGGAAACCAAGCTGAGGATCACTTATATAAGTTGTGCAATCAAAGGACAGTAGCTGTCAGAGGATACTACTTTCTATTTCAAGAAGTGTGTCGCATGGTGTGGTGGTGACATTATAATACAAATGGCCTTGAATCCGTTCTTTCTCCTCACATTTAGCAGCTGGGTCACAACCTAGGAATTTGTCTTTCTTCTGCTTAGAGGAAACTTCTCATCAATCCTTCAAAATTTTGCCTTTCCTATTCTAATATTTCTTATTTTGGGAATACATGTCAGGCATATGCTAGAACTTTTCTATTCATCTTCCAATTTGGGTCTTTAACTTTGCTTTCATTTTTTCTTAAGCTCTGATTATTTTCCTTTAATTTATTAATTATCTCTTTAGCTATGTTTATTAAATATTGACCAGAATTTTCAATGCCAGGACCCTAATTGGTTCTCTTTGGACCCCCTCAGTAATTGAATTACTCTTGTATGTCATGATTCTTTTTTTATGAGT
>PVIC010054730.1:0-11467 GCA_004025085.1 Thryonomys swinderianus | reverse complement strand
CCCACTACAGGAAAGTGAGGGAGCAGAGCCCAGAGGAGAGTGCCAAGGAAGAAAGGGCCAGGGCCTGCAGGTAGTCCCCACGGGCCTGCCTTGGCGATCCACCAAAGTCACGCTTGACTGTCCCCTAGAAGCTCTCAAGCCAATCAAGTTGACCACCGAGATTTAGTGTCAGAGAGACCTAGAGGATACTAGTGAATGAGGTTATGCAGAAGAAAAATGGGAGGAGTGTCAGTCAGTTTTCTAACTCTACAACAGAATAGCAGTTACTGGGGAAAGAAATGAGACTTCCTTCATAATTTGTATGTTATGGAAGTTCAAAGCCCAAGATGACAACTCCAGTTGGCCTCTGATGGGAACCATCTAGGCTGTAAGACGACATAGCAGGTGGCGTCATGACACGAGACTGTGTGGAGGTGAGATCGCATGATGGGAGAGGAAGCCGGAGGGATTCAGGAGCCAGGGGTACTCTCTCTTTTTAATGACGACCTGTGTTCGTAGGAACTAACCAGTTTCTCTCAAGAATTATGTTATGCCTTCTACACTTAGTACCCTCAGGGACCTAACCATCTTCCGTGAAGCCTTCTTCTGAAACACATCACCCTGGGACCAAACTTCTGGCACAAGAGCCTTTGGGAAACAAATCACACCCAGATGATGGTGGGGGGTGTGGCTGGCTAAACAGGAGATTAAATAAGGTGTGTCTTCTCCTCCTCCTATGAAAATTTGAGAATAATCTCATGGGTTTTGTCAGGTAAGGAAAAACAAACATGGAGACTAGAGGTGTGTTTCTAGAAAGAGAACCCAGAGAAAGACCATAGGGATTAGAGCAAGATCACCCCAAAGTCTGGGGTGAGTTACCAGATGGGATTAGCTAACTGTTATATGAAATACACATCAAGTGAGTTTTCTTCTTTCCTTTTTCTTTTTTTATGTGGATATCCAATTGCTTTAGCATCACTGTTGAAAAGACTACCCAGTTATCACTGAATTGCCTTTGCCCTACAGTTGAAAATCCATTGGCTATAGAGACACGATTAATTCTGTGCTCTCATTTCCATTACATTAGCTTAGTTGCCTGCCTTGACCCCAGCACCACACTGTCCCAAAGGCAGGAGCTTTATCACAGCCTGTGAAAGCAGGTGATACAGGCTCTCAAATTTGGTTCTTCTTTTCCAAAATTGTTTTGGTTACTCAAGGTCTTCTGCATTTCCATATGAATTTTACAGTCTGTCAGTTTCTACAAAAGTCCTCTTGGGATCCTGAGTGGGTTTATATTGACTAGACAGATCACAAAGAAGTATACCTAGACCTTGGTCACCTCAGTGCTTAGTGCTGGCTCAGCTCCTGGAGGCCAGGATCCACATTTCTCTTCTTCAGTTGGAAAAATCAGTTAAAAATTTCCATAGTGTATTTTGATAATGCTATAGGACAATCTTTGTGGAATTCTGAACGAAATATTACAAGAAACATTCATTCGTGCCCAAGGGCTATAAAACTGATGCAATTTAAATCCAATAAAAGATATACAAATGGCAAACAGTTCTTGAGGGTTTTCTCTTAATTTTTCAACACATACTTTAGGGTTTTAACATACAGCGTTTACAGCATTCACCTTCCTGAATTGGGGTGGGAGGGGGGTTGAGAAATAATTAGTAGGCAATTTTTTGGCCCTGGGACTTTTCTTGTAAATGTTTTCTTTGGCAGCCACACTCTTGAGAACAGGAAGTTACTCTCTTGTTACAGATTTAAGACTTTTCTGAGCCAAATAACAGAAAGCTGCATTAGTTCTGAAAGGAAGGTGGGGGGAGGCCCTACTCTAGGCCCTTGCTGGAGATTAATGACATCTTGCAAATATTTTAATTCTCCTCTTTCCTCTTAATTTGTCACCCCCTAAACAAAACATACTCAAGCTGAAAACAACTTACACCGGTCACTTTGCAGGCCAACCCTAAAATAAAATATCTGTATGGTGCCCACAGATTTATTTAAACCTTTTTTGGAGGGCTGGGGAAAAGGAAATTAGAGCTGTCTCAAGTTGACCTTTTCTTTGTTACAAAATCCCGAGTATGAAATTTAAAGTATAAAATGCAGTTGTAAAGATGCTAATGTTTCCACAGTGATCATAAAGATTCATAATTTTCTTTGACCTTTAAAAATCACCTTCATTATAGACAAAAATATTTAATCAAGCTTTGTAAATAATGTCTATATGATGCTTGAGCTAGTTGCAAACAATTCTTTAGGAACTGTTTGAAGATGGCAGGATTATCCTTGAAGCAGAGCAATTATTCACCTGATTTACCAAAAAAGGAGACTAATTCTCCCCACAGAAGTTTGAGTCCTTACTTATAGATGATCCCAAAAAGATCGAAAGTGAATTAAAATTCAACTTTGGCATTATAATCTTGATGCATTTTATAATCTGAAGGAATATCAATTCTATGAATTATCTAAGAAACGTGAGCTTTAGAGGTAAAGGTCATTTTCCTGTAATAGGAACGAAACTTGTACTGGTAATTGAGGTATTTCCGTTGTACTGATTGTAGCCTCTTAGAATGAAGGTTGGAACAAAATTTTCCTTTACACCAGCGAATGTCCTCAGAGGTGGAGAGGGCAGGACTGTGGGGGAGGGTGGTTTGTAGGGCCTTGAGCAATTGCCCATGCTGGATCACACAAATTCATACTTTTGAAAAATACTGCGCTGTCAGACAAATCTATCTGAGTCTGGATATGCCGAAGACCCACCTTTGCAACCCTTGGCTTGTATTATCTAATGTTTTTCTTTCTTTGTGTTATCAAGAAAATATTCCTCCGAGCTACCTCCGTCTTGAGTCTGGTTGAAGTGGCGTGCTTCCCACATAATTTATTATAGCTGGCTTGTCTGCTTTTTTGACAAATTCGGGGAGTTTTTCAAACCTTATAAACAATTTTAAAGTACTCAGAGCTGTCATTCCCCAGATATAAAATTAAATTAAGCCCAAGAATTCTAGCTGGTGGAAAACATTATCCAGCCTCATAGATACGGGCAACAGAGGGAGTAAGGAGAAAGCTGATAAACCTGGAACTTTGGTGCTGGATGAGTATTTACTTAAAGGAAGCCACCTGCTTCCTGGTTTACTGCATACCAAATATTTCTTCTCAACATTTATGAGCTTAAATAGATGCAGATGTTGCCCAAGAATGTATTATAATATTAATCATCTTAAAATTGGATCGTTTAAGTGTTGAAAGGCTTCTAGGAGTTTGTCTGGTTCAATACCCTCATTTTCAACTGGAGAAAATGGCGTCCCAGAGAAGTTTGTTCACATACCACAGTTAGTGCTATGTGTGCACTCTCCCATAAAAACAGTTTGGGGTGACAAGTTTTAGCACCACCACTTTCACCCCTTACTCTGCGTGACCTTTATTGCCCTCTATACCGTGACTAACCAGTGTCTCCTCCAAATTAGAGGGAAAGATAATCATGGAGGATCTCTTTTCTCCAGAATAATCATCCTGATTGTCCGTTCCATGGGGATCCCGAACTTCCTTCCCCTTCTGCCTCTGGTTGACCTGAGGTGTTCTTTGTAAAGCAAGACAGAAATTAAAGGTGAGCAGACGCTGGATCCTGACAAGGTCTGGTGAGAAGACAGCTGTAGTCAGCCTGTTTCTACTCTATGCTGTGCGCAACCTTCATCTCTTCAGCTCGCGGCCTCGGATGTACGTAGACCCCAGTGAGTGACAAAGGCAGCGTCTGACAGTGTCACGGAGACCTGCTTCTTCTTTCTCTCCACTAGCAGGAGAGCTCCATTCCGTAAAGCCTGAAAGGAATAGGTATTAGGAAATCTCATATTACAGCAACTTTGCAAATGACCTCTATCACTCCTTTCTATTTTCTCGTAAGATTTTTTTTTTTTTTTTTTTTTTTTTTTTTGCTTTTTGAGACAGGGTCTCGCTTTGTAGTTCAGGCTGGCCCTGAGCTCTCTATGGTGCCCAGGCAAGCCGCCGCGAACTCAGCAGTCCTCCTGTCTCTGCCTCCCGAGTGCTGGGATGACAGGCGTGAGCCACCACGTCCGGCATTTTTTTTTTCTCATAAGATTTTAAAATATCTTTCCTCTAGCATAAAAAAGTGTCAGCACAGTTTGACTGATCATATTTTGTTCATTAAACAATTTTGATCGCCAGACTTATGATACACAGTGTGGCACCTTAGTTTTTTCAGACTCCATTTTCTCCATAATTCTGGCTGCAAACTGAATTGGATGAGAACAGAATCAAATTTCCCCATAAGGTCAACATTGAGCTGAACCATTAAATTTGATTCAGCTCTTGTCCAGCTCAGTTTGTGATGAGAATTGTGGAAAAATCAAGCTCATGAACCGAGATACCCTTGTATTACACACTGTACTAGATATTTTATGAAAACAACTGATGAGGCCTTTTAAATAGTGAGTGCTGTGCCCTCTAGTATGGAATTTGAATCAACTCTAAGCAAAAGTTGGATATCTTCCTGCTTTCTTTTTTTTTTTCTTTCTTTCTTTTTTTTTTTTTTTTCTTTTTGCTTTTTGAGACAGGGTCTCGCTTTGTAGTTCAGGCTGGCCCTGAGCTCACTATGTAACCCAGGCAAGCTGCCTCGAACTCAGCAATCCTCCTGTCTCTGCCTCCCGAGTGCTGGGATTATAGGTGTGAGCCACCACGCCCGGCACTTTTCCTGCTTTCTTTTTTGCCAGCCCTAAATATTCTCCATATGCTAAAGATGTAGTCCTTTGTAGTCTTCCTGGTATAAACTCACTGATGTAATATTCCCTCTGGTTTGTTCTTCTTAGATTGCTCAAAATTCTCTCCATTTTCTTGCCCTTCTTCTCATTAATTTTTCCCCCCAGTAGTGGGGATTGAACGGGGGACCTTGCATTTGCCAGGTAGGCCAGGCATAGCATCACTGAGCTACATCTCTGGCCTCCTCCTATTAAGTTCTGTTGTTCTACTGTAGGTCTTACTTTAGCTGGACTTTTGAGAGAAAAACATTTGAAACTAATACATGCCCGTATGTACACGGGCGATAGAACACTAGTCTTCTAGAAAGGTCTGTGTTTTCAAAAGAAAGTCTCTGCCAAACACACAGTCTTTTTAATTGGTGGGATGTTGTCCAACATGTGAAGAAATAAAATAAGCTGATGAGAGGGGAAGATATTTTAAAATCCTATTTAATATTTTATATCCAAAAGTGAGAAGCAGGACCTTAGCTACATTAGTTATATATTCTGCAACAAAGATCAACACACAACCTGTGTCGAGGGTGTTTTACTTTCTGCCTTATAAGTTTAATCATATAGAAAGTCTTATTACTAACCATTATTAGTCACATATTTAACTGAGAATCTTTATTAAATTTGCTTATTAAAAAGCATTACATGAAATTTCAGAGATCTAAATGATCTCTTCCCGCACTGTCAAGAGTATAACACACAGCTATGGCCTGAAATGGGAGATTTGTCACTAAACAACACTGAGGAATGTGTAATCCTGAGGAGAATGAGTTCTTTTCCTTCAATGTGAACCTTTTGGGGCTAAGATTTTCTCATCAGAGTCTGTATTTCTTTTCTCCTATGGGCAACTGTCCCCTTGATTAATCCCATTTCCCTTAGCCCTGGTTTTCCCAGGCAGCTGAGCAAACAAAGACACAGGCAGCCATTTTAACGCGTTTCCTCCCTAGACCCCTGTGGGAAGGGCCGCCTGTTCATCCTGTTCATAAACCAAGGCCCAAGCGGGACTGGGGAGAGCAGAAGGTTCTTCTGTCAGGATTACTTTTAATAGGCTATAGTCTGTCACCCGGGAACCATAGCCCTGGCAAATGGCTTTAAATTACTATTTGCTGATAAAAAGGGAGATAGGAGCTGAAAATTCGGTTCCTCATTTCAAACAATTTGGATAACTAATGCAAGAATGTACTTTCAGTATGGAGTGCATGCAATTTACAACCTAAGCCCTTGGGTGGTTGAGGAAAACCTTGTGCTGCGGTGGGGTTGTAGTGACATATAACAGGAAAATGTGACCTTCTGTAGAAGTAATAGGGTTTTAGAGCTGGAGGGGAAATGAAGAATCTCTCTGTAAATTCCTAGGGATTTATGGAGTTTTATGTTTCTGATTTCTGTGCAGAGAAATATTTCTCGTACTGTCCCTTCCACATTTTTTGCCTCCCTCTCTACCAATTCTTTTCTCTTTCCTGTTTTCATTCTAGTTTTCTCAGGCCCCAGTTACGGTTCGCTCTTCCGCCTCTTGCTTTCTGTTTCCTACAGCCAGGCTTGCCAGTTGGATGTGAGGCTCTGTGCAGAGGCACACCGGCCACGGGGCGCCGGCGGCCCACCGCAGTGAGGAGGGCCTCGCACTTGTCCTTCCCCACATACACTTGGAGACAGCAGCCTGGGGAACTGACTGGAGGGAAAAGTTTTGTAAAATGGTACCCAGATGTCAGCCATTGTTCTTCAATAACGTCTTAGTTGTACGATTGCTAATTAATTTTTCATTAGCTATGACACTTGTTTTTTTGAGACAGGGTCTCGCTTTGTAGTTCAGGCTGGCTCTGAGCTCACTATGGTGCCCAGGCAAGCCTCGAACTCAGCAATCCTCCTGTCTCTGCCTCCCGAGTGCTGGGATGACAGGCGTGAACCACCATGCCCAGCACTGTGGTATGTGGTATTGATTGCTGGTGGGCGTGAGTCTCCATGCCCAGCATTGTATGTGGTTACCGGGGATCGAACTCAGGACCTTGCGCTTGCGAGGCAGGCGCCAGAACCACTGAGCTAATCCTCCGGCCCTAGCTATGACTCTTTTGGCTTGTATGAAAAGCCAGCATGTTCCATTCCCAAACGGATGCTTGAAAAAAAAAAAATGAAAGAAAACAGAATTTACCTCCTACTTTTTATGACCTTGAGGTATTTTGGTCCCAGCATTTCCCTTCTTACCATCAGGGATCGTGTCATTTGTTCATGGTGAAAATGTCCTTCATATGCCTTTTAAAACCTAATGGATACCATAAAAATGTCTGCTGAAAGCTCTGTCATTTTTCTTAAACGTCTAAGGCGAGGCGCTTGGACAAGAAGGGTGGCGGCTAAAATTCAAGAAAACAGAACAAAAGTAAAACCTGGTGACAGTGAGGATGTGGAATGACTGGAACTCTCAGACATTGCCTGTGGGGTGAAAAATGGTGCAGACACCTTGGAAATAGCTAGGTAATGTATATAATATATACAATATATATTATATATATAATATATAATATATTATATATAATATATGTATATATATTTAGTTTTTTGTTTGTTTGTTTGTTTGTTGAGACAGGGTCTCGCTTTGTAGTCCAGGCTGGCCCTGAACTCACTATGTAGCACAGGCAAGCCTCGATCTCAGCAATCCTCCTGTCTCTGCCTCCCGAGTGCTGGGATTACAGGCGTGAGCCACCACGCCCGGCTATATATATATTTTTTTTTACAAAATTAAACTTTCATTTACCATATAACCCAATAGTTCTACTCCCAAGAGAAATGAAAGCTTATGAGCACACAAAAACCTATGCACAAATATTAATAGTGATTTGATTCATAACCAATAACTGAAAACAATTCAAATATCTTTCAACTGTTAAATAAACAAAGCTACACAATGAAATAATACATAGCAGTTGGAAGAACATATCACTGATGTGTGCAAGAGCAGAGATGAATCCTAAACAAGTGCAGGAGGTTACTGAATGACTCCATTTACTCAGCCTGCCAGAAAAGGCAAAACTACGGACTGAAGACAGCAGTTGCCAGGAGCGGGGGTGAGCGCGGTAGGTGACTACATTTTGAGAGACGATGGAACTGCTCTCTCTATCTTGACTATGTCAGTCATCTTGGGACCACCACGTGTTTATCAAAACTTTGGATTTAAACACTAAAATGGGTAAATTTTACTGTATTTAAATTCTATTTGCGTGCGTCCTTTGCAAACACAAATACATGTCTGTGCATTTGTAAATAAGTGGTATTATTCTGCAACTTGCTTTTTAAAAGAATATATAAGTTGAAGCTTTGGATTGATACCTATAGATATACTTCTTTCACTTTAATTAATGTAGTTTCCCATTCTCACAACTGCTACAAACACTACAGCAGTGGCTGTTTTGACCCACCTCCTTTAGTACACGCAGACTCTTCAGAAGCACAGCACATGTAGATGTGTGCGTTGGACTATAAGGTAGGTACCTCTTCAAACTTACTAGATTGGTCAGTTCCTTTTCTTAAATGTTATTATCAGCTCAGTGCCCCACCAGGAATACTTATGTTCTCATTTTTCCAATCAGAAAACTAAAACTTTTTAAGAGTTTTGTTTTACTTTCCATTTAACTGATGCTGAAATTTGTTGTTGTTGTTGTTTGCATGTTTTCTGGCTCTTCTAGCTTTCTCTGACCTTTGTATAGTCTTAGTTTTTTTTTCTTTTTGTACCCACTTGTTTTGCTTATTGATTTGTGGGATTTCTTTTTATACTCAGGAAACTATTTTGCCGATTATGCCCATAGTAACTTTTTCTCTTTTGTACTATGAAGTTTTGGGGGATTTGGTACCAGGAATTGAACTCAGGGCCTTGTATTTGCCAAGCAGGCACTGTGGCGCTGAGCTACATCCCTGGTCTGTACTATGAAGTCTTTGTCCCAATGCCTTGGATTTACAAGTTATATACTATGGATTTTATGCCTTAAAGTTCCCTACTAAAATGTTAAAATGTAGACCTTTTTCTTTTCTACTTTTGAACAGTAGTTTAGTAATTTACCTGGGCTTTACTCTCACAGGTTAAAGTGGAAAACCATTCTTTTCTCCATGCAATGCACCCTTTGTCCTAGCATTATTTGTACAAACTCACTCTTTCCTCATTAATCTTAAATATAATTTCCAACAGCAATCTTTCACATGTACATGTTGTTCTCTATTCTGTTCCATTGGTTTATTCGTTATAAAAATTATATGAGATGAATAAAATGTAATTAAAGGGTCTAGGACACAGTAGAGGCAAAACAGCTAGGTTTCTCCCTCCTCCATCAGCTCTTTAACCCTAAATTCTGGCCACCACGCAAGTCTTGGTTTCCTAACAGGATGATGTTACTGGGCTCCTTTGCTGGTGATCATTATCACAGTGACCCTATGTGGTCCTAGTCTCTGGCTCTCAGTCTTCCTGTCATCTCTCTCACTGAAAAGTCACTGACCAAGTTCCTGCACTTGGCCCACTGCCACTATGACAATGGCTGGGCACAGAAGGTAGGCATGTTTCTGCATGCTCCTCTGTGGCATTCTCGTCCTCCCTACCCTCCAGGAACCACAGGCAGGGAGAGAACCATCTCTATGTCCTGGGAGGTCCGACAGGAATGTAATTCGTTATAGTCTTTGTTATGTTGACATTGGCTTTTCTTGCATAAGTAAACCAAGCGGAGGAAGCAAAATTAGATTTCTTTCTCTTTTTCTTGAGACAGGGTCTAGCAATGTAGTTCAGGCTGGCCCTGAACTATGTAGCCCAGGCAAGCCTCGAACTTAGCAATCCTCCTGCCTCTGCCTCCTGAGTGCTGGGATTACAGGCGTGAGCCACCACGCTCGGCACTGTGGTGTGTGATATTGATTGCTGGTGGGCCTGAGTCACCACGCCCACCACTGTATGTGGTTACCAGGGATTGAACTCAGGACCCTGCACTTGTGAGGCAGGCGCCAGAACCACTGAGCTAAATCTCTGGCCCAAAATTAGATTTCGTAGAGAAAAATGCTGTTAGTAGTTCAGAGAAGTGGATAAACAGCATAGGCTATAGGTGGGGAGATCATAGGAGATATTGTAACGGCTTACTCAATGACTCGAACAAAGGCAATAGCAGAAGTGATGGGTACGTGATAAAGAAATGCCGAAGGGAGCAGGATGAAGATATGTGTACAGAAAAGGGAAGGGTGTGGGAGGTATTTATATTGTGGGATTTCATGACCAATTGGCTTGAAGGCAAAAAATAGCCAGGTATGAACGCTAAGTTTCTGGATTAGCCAACTAGGTGGATGGTGATGTCATTTAAAGAGTGGGAATGTAAAATAGGAGACTGGTTGGGAGAGGGAAATACAAATTCAGTTTTGGACAAGCTGGGCCTGAGAGACTGCTCAGAATTCACATGGCAAGACTTTTACCCCGATTCCAGTTCTAGTGACAGGGCAAAAACTAAACAGATTCTGGGGCTAAAAAGCATGAAGAGGCTTGAAATTTCAAGGCTGTAGCCTTGATATTTATAGTTGGAATTTTAAGAAGGATGAAGTAATCAATAGGGTCAGATGCAGTGAGAAAAAGAGACTAAAATGTGTTCCCAGACTCTGAGAGCCAGGAGGTCATTTGTGACACTGGCAGGAATGCTAGAGAAATGGAGTCAGAGTATACAGACAATTCTTTTAGGAAACTTATCACAAAAGAAGGGAGGTAGAAGTTAGTAAAACCAAGAGCTTCAACGGGACATAACTGACATGCTATGTACTGGACATCTTGAAAGCGTGCAAGTGGTTTTGACTTATCCTATGAATGCACCTGTAACCACAATGAAGGTGATGAACGTAATGGTCACCTCTAGTTTCCTTCTGCCCCTCTGTAATCCTCCCCAGCCTCTTCTTGTTATCCGTACATCATTTTGTCACTATAGGCTTGTGTTTTTACAGTTTTACGTGTGAAATGATATAGTCTGCGCTTGTATTATCTTTTTCTCAGTATAACTGAAATTCATTAGAGTTGTTATATGTACCATATTTTTCAGTTGTATGGACATACCACAATTTGTTTATATACTCACCTTTTTATGGATATTCCCACTTTTGGCTATTTCAAATAAAGCTGTTATGTATATTAATATGCAGGCTCTTGTATGGATATATTTTCATTTCTGGGGCATATGGAAGATTTTAAGAAATTATCAAACTTTTCCAAGGTGACTGCACTACTTTGCATACTCATTAGTGATATGTAAGAGTTCCCATCGGTTTTTATTCAATTCTTGGTAGGATCAGTCTTTCCAATTTCTGATTTTCTGACTGGTATGTGATAATATTTTGTTTTGTTTTGTTGTTCTCTATTCTGTTCCACTGTTATATTTTGTTTTGTGAGAGTGGAGAGTGAAGACAAATCCTTCACTCCATTTCCCTCAGCCCTTTTTAAAATTTTGAGACAGGGACTTGATAAGTTGCTCAGGCTGGGCTTGAACTTGCAATCTGCATACCTTAGCTTCCAAGAATTCTGAGATTACAAGTGTGTGCCACCATGGCTACTTTCTCGCATTTTTAATGTGTATTTTTCTCATGGGCAATAGCACCGATCATTCAAAAATGTGCTTGTTTTTCATGTATTCATCTTCTCTGGTGAAATATCTATGCAAACATTTTATAAGTTAATCTATCACTTCTGTCACATTCTATTTGTTAGAAAAATGATTAAGTCTAGGTCATAA
>PVIC010054729.1:0-11449 GCA_004025085.1 Thryonomys swinderianus | reverse complement strand
GGCTGTGAACCACCGGACACGGCATCTGCCCGCCCAGGGAAGAAGACACCCTGCCCCTTCAGGAAGATGTCTGCTGCCTGCCACATCCTGTGCCTGGGTCTGTCTACATGCGTGTGTATATGCGTGTGCTGTGCCCTTTCTAGCCGGACTGCTCAGGGAAGCGATTCTGAACTATATTCAAGGACACTGCCGAGGCCAGAGGCAGCCTGGTTGTCACCGTGCCCGGAAGCGTCTCCACCGGTCGATGCCCTGCCATCCCCCTCCATATAAATCACGACAGTGCTTCCCATTTCTTATGGGGGAACCTGGCAACCGAATTTGTTTGAATTCTGGATCTGACAAAAGTAGACAGACCTGAGCCAAAGGCTCAAGAAGGCACAGGCCTGAGCACCTGAGGGTGAGAACTCTGACCTTCTCACAGCCCAGCAGCTCTTGACTGTGGGTCTTTTCTTGGCTAAGTGGAAGCTCATGGGATTAGAGCCATACCCACGTATGGTGATTTCCCAAGATTACCACAGAAGCTTTAATTAATGTAACCCTTTAATGGAACCTTTTCTAGAAAGACTACTTGAACTCTACACTGAACTTGCTTAAGATCACCTCAGGGCTGCTTCCTGACATCCCCACTTGGCACTGCCACTGTCTCCGAGCCCGCATCTGACAAGGGCACAGGCACAGCCCGCTCTGCTCCCTCATTAACTATCACACCACACGCGAAGCAGGAGACAGGCCGTCTGCTCTCATCTCCGGATGCAAAAGCCCAGGGACAGCTGACTGCACGCAGAACTCACAGCGTCAGTGTATGTGACGTGGCAGAGACATACGGGACATTTTGAAACAGGTAGTGAAGCTCAAGTTCAACAAACACTGTTCAGTGACTCAGGGAGGTTCTCAAACCCTTTATTTCCCAGGACTGATTAGGTTAGAAAGAAAATAGAATCTCATAAGACATCACAAATACTATTACTTTTAGGACAGTAAAAAAAAAACACAAAAAACAAAAAACTCTGTAAATCGATATAGCCCAGCTCAAAGACTAAGAATTTCAATAAGGAAGCCAGGCTGGCGACATTTTTTTAAGCAAGCTGCTCCACTGTGTAAGATTCACCCCGTGACCCACCACCGCACCGCGCAGCCAAGAGCTCGGGCTCGGGTTCCCAGGGGAGCCTGCCCAGCCCGGCGGCAGGCCCGAAAGGGTCACGTGACACCGCGGCTGCGGGAGACACCGCGCGCACGGGCTGGCCTGCAGGGCCACCACGCCGTGGACACAGAGCCGCGTTAGTTTCCAGCACAGGCCCCGCTCACCCACCAGAGAAGCGCGCGGTGCTGTTTCTCAAGGCATTTCAACCTCCTCCTGCAGCACAACACTAGCTGGTCTTGTTCTATTTATTTTCCTGAAGTGTGTGCGCCTCGCAGAGCATTAGCACAGCGCAACATATGTCTCCTAAGCCTGTTCTCACGTGTCACCTTCACGCAGACTTTCAAGGTCAGAGCTCTTCGTAGCTCTCTATTTAACTAGACTTAAATATAAGGCAGCACAAAATAGTAGGCTTATAATGGTCCTTCAGCCTAAGCGCAGAAAGAGCAGCCTGGCTCAGCGGAACGTGGTTTAAACAAATCAGCCTCGGGTTGGGGCCACGAGACGCCATCCACCAGGGCGCCCGCTATGGCGCAGGTGATGAAGCTGGAAGCTCGGACGCCGCTCGAGCTCCGGGCCGATTCTGCAGAGGGACTGGCTTAAGTTCTCTCTGCCCCCAGAGCATACACATTAGTGCGGGTGGTGGAATTACATTCATAGCAGACAATGACAGAGTAGATATGATTGCTATTATTTATTGTATTTATCTCCAAATACTAAGTTTTCTTGGAGATGAATGCAAATGTTCCTAAGGCTTGGGAAAGGCAAGGGTCCATTTATACACTGCGGGAGAAGGAACAGTTTACCAGGGCAACCCATAAACGAGCCACGTCAAGCTAAGAGCCAATGTCAGACAGAAAACTAGACAAACTTCACACCCGGGAGCAAAGGACTGTGGTCAAACTGCTTTGCTGACAGAGCTTCCACAAAGTGGGCTCCGACGGCAGGTGATTCTCTGAGATCAGACAGAGAACGGACAGGAGGAGGCGCCACGGTGCAGCGGTCAGCACAGGCTCGGCGTTCGAGGTGCCTCCATCCTCAGGCTCCCCAGGGCCAGGGCCTCTCGACCTCAGGCAACCCGTGAACCGTTCCCCGTCCTGGCTTCCTTCGCACATCTCCCAGAAACGGCAGTCGCGGGTGGACCCCAGTGAGCAGATCCCTCCAGCTTCCGGGGCATGACGGAGCTCGTGTGCCCTGCAGCGTCCGTCTAGGGAGCACTGCGCTCAGACACACACGCTTTAAAAACCCGTAGGATGGCAGAAAACGTTCGCAAGTCCTAAGTCTGATAAGGTATGGATACCAAGAATACACAAAGAATTTAAAACCTCAATACTCTAGAAAATGGTCCAATTTTAGAACAGGTGAAGGATCTGAACACATTTCTCTAAACTGCTGAGAAACTGACATCACCTTTGACAACCTGATTGTCAAGCTGACCGCGCTGAGAAGTACCCAGGAGCTTAGTAGAAACTTGGTAGAAGTTTGCCTAGTTTTCTGTCTGACATTGGCTCTTAGCTTTACGTGACTCGTTTACGGGCCGGCCCTGCTAAACTGTACCTTCTCCCGCAGGATATAAATGTGTCCTTGCCTGTTCTGGATGGACTTGTGGGAGGGTTTCCAGAGATAACTGGCATGTGAGGCAACCAACTGACGGATGAGACTTGCTAAATGTGAGCAGCAACATCCAACAGGGGAATGGCCCGACGCACCCCTGGTTCACATTCGTATTCCCTCCGCCCTCCCCCTTCCTCTCATCCCTCTCAACCTTCCTTCCTGGCTGATGTGAGGGGAACACACTTCCTCCATTTCTTCCTTTTCCGTTCCAAAAGTCGGAAGGCGACAGAGCCCGTTGGCCATGGACTGTGACCTCTGAGGCCCTGAACAACCACCCCCCCAGGGACTGAGTCAGGGTCGCACGAGGTTCTGTCTCCCACCCACATGGGCCACACAGCCTGGCAGGCTGTACAGAAAATGCTAACAGGAGGTGGCGAGACTGCAAGTCTCACGTTCTGTTGGTTGGAATTAAAAATGGTACTGGCACTTTGGAAAAGGGTTGGCGCTTCATTAAAATGTTGAACATAATGTTAACACATAGGTCAGAAATTCTACTCCTAAGTATATACCAAAAAATATTAAAGACATACATGCAGACAGAAACTTGTCAGTGAATGTTTCCCACAGTATTATTTATAATGACCCAAAGGGGGCGCAACCCAATGTCTATCAATTAATGAATGGATAAACAAAAAGTATGTTATAAATCCTGGGAATGATAGGTTGTTTGGCTATAAAAAGGTACAACGTGGATAAACCTTGTAAATATTTACTAAATGAAAGAAGCCAGGCACAAAGTTATATATGATATGATTCAACTGACAAGAAATTCCCCAAATAGGCCAATCTTGGGAGATAGATTAGTGGCTACTAGGGGAGGAGAAGACGGCAGGCTGGAGGGCTGCCAGCTGAACAAGGTTTCCTTTGGAGGTGATTAAATATTCCAAATTGGTGCTGATAGTTATGCAATTCTGATGGCTGTACTAAAAAACACTTCACACTTAGTGTGAAAAAATGGTAAGTGAATTACATGCTGAAAGAACTGTCACAAAATATTTAGTAGAGAAACACCATGTAGAGCCGGAGCGAGAAGAACTATTTGGGGCCACACCCAAAGGCGGCTTTTGGAATTGGAAGTCCTTACCTTCCCTCACAACTACACTGAAATGAGGGAACTGGAGGATTCTAATGACTCTTGGGTTTTAAGTAATAAACTTCTTGTCACTTGACTTTAATACATAAGTTGCTACACTTTATGACTGATCAGGCCAGACCTTTCATTATGAACAGTCATCGCTACTGGTATCAATTTTTTTAAACATCAAATATTCTTTGCCCTATTATGTGTGACACTGAACCAGGTTCCAAAGACTGCGAACAGGAGTGATCGCGTCGAGCAGAGAGGTCCAGGCTGAGACAGAGCCGCGAAGGCGCGGATCGGCCGGAAGAGCTGTGGAAGCGGGCGAGCGCACGCAGAGGTTTGCCCCACGGGCGCGAGCAAGGGCGGTCTCAGGGCAGCAGCAGGAAGGCGCGGTACACGTTCACCGTAGTGGGTGCATTTTCATAGCTAGGGAAGCTGTTTCTCTCTTAACCCTCTGCAAGAATAGGGGAGAACAGGTGTAAGACTAAACATGGAGGCTCTGACTACTGGTTAAGGGTTAGCTGGGGAACCACACATTCCTACGGCTCCAAAGGAGGCACGGGGAGCAGGGGTGCGACAGAGCGAGCCAAGGGCCTGAAATAGCAGGAGAGAGACAGGATGGGACGACGGGGCAGAGGCAGGAGGAGACGGCGGAGAGACAGGAAGACACAGGGAGAGACAGAAAGAGGAGAGAGACAGGAACAGACCACAGGACAGAGACAGGAAGAAACAGAGGGAGAGAGAGACAGGAAGAGAGAGGGAGAGAGACAGGAAGAGACAGAGGGAGAGACAGGAAGAGGCAAAGGAGAGAGACAGGAAGAGGCAGAGGAAGAGAGACAGGAAGAGGCAGAGGGAGAGAGACAGAACGAGACAGAGGGAGAGAGACAAGAAGAGACCATGGGAGAGAGACAGTGGGTGAGTGATAGGAAGAGACAGAGGAGAGAGAGACAGGAAGAGAGAGGGAGAGAGAGACAGGAAGAGACAGGGAGAAAGACAGGAAGAGAGAGGGAAAGAGACAGGAAGAGACAGAGAGAGAAATAGGAAGAGACCACGGGAGAGAGACAGGAAGAAACAGTGGGTGAGAGACAGGAAGAGACAGAGGGGCAGAGGCTAGAAGGGACAGCTGGAGAGAGACAGGGCTAAGGGATAACTGCTCAGTAGAAGGAATTCAGAGCAAAACAGAGCAGGAGCACATTTGCTTGGTGGTGGTGGCGATGGTGGAGTGGGGACTCCGCTAGACTTTATTAAACATTTTTCTTGTTCAAAATTCACCTTCACCCTATACAGGAAATTCTGTAATTTTCACAATTTATAGATAAGCAAACACATGCTCAATGAAGTTAAATAATATGTCCAAGATCACATGACTAGGAAGGTCACAATTTGTTCAAGGCCTGAATAATAAATAATTCTACTTCTCTCAGGACACGTAGTAACAGGTTCCTGGAACACACCAGTGACCGGCACTCGCCGGGGGCCTCAGGGAACAGTGAATGTGACCAGCCTGAAGCACCAGGCGCGGGCTGTGGCAGCGAGAGCAGGACGGCTGCAGACGGACCCTCTATTTCTGTCTGCTGCACACTTGCCTAATTCAGGGTCCATCAAGCAGGAAAAGAGTTATTCACAGACCACCACCTTCCAAGAAAGCCCTGTGGGCAGGTAAATAAACTCTTATCATCCTCCCAAAGGAACTCATCTCCTTTAACTGGCTTTTTTTTTTAAATGAAAAAAGCCCTTCAAATGAAATATACACGGGTTCCTCACCTAACCATGTCTTCCATTGGTCAATGTCTAGTTACAAACAGGCGCGACACACAACTGGCGAGACATATCCACTGACTCAATCACAGAGGTACTGAAAATACTCAGAAAAATATTGTCTATTTTGACATTCCTTTCTAAATAATACAGCCTGACTACTCGCATGACATTTATGCTGCGTAAGGTACAGACGGCATAGAGATGATTTAAAACACACAGAGGATGTCTGTTGGCTCTACACAATTACTGGTCCACTTCAGATGAGAAATCTGAGCACCCTCCGCTTCGTGTACCTGCGGGAGTCCTGGACAGTCTGACGGGTCCGGGGGTGACTGTGCCTGTTTCTTCCCTGTAGCAGGGAAGGGCAGCTGCTACACTAGTCCCTCCATTTTCAGAGACGAGAGCCCGGGACGGCGCGTGCAGCCAAGGGCTTCGCAGCTCGGCAGGGCACGCCATCTGGCCAGGCCTGGTCCCGGCTAACGCGTGGCTCCGTGGACCTGGCATCCAATGGGGTCTGACGCTGAGATCCACCCCAAACCACGGCCTTCCCAGGACAATCACCAGATCTGCGTCTGTGATGTGCAATCTAGTACTTTGTTAAAAAAAAGAAGCCTGAAATTCAGGTTCGGCTTTCTCACCAATGCCGGGCTCGCTTCGGTTCCCCAACCTTCCGGCTTCTCCGTGTCCCTCTCCTCCGATGAGCTGAGGCTCGCCAAGCTCAGCTGTGATCTATGCCTTTCTCAATATGCAGCTGTCTGTGGCTGTACAGCAAGCAGCACGGCTCAGCGGGCGCTGGCTTCTTCGGAGCCCACAGACATCTGCAGCGGGCAGAAGGCCCGATGCACCCGGCTGGAAGTGGCTGGCGTGGCTGCTTATGGGGGAAGCTTCAAGGTCAGTTCTAAACGGCCGAAAGGCTCCAAATCGTGACCATCGCATGAGTTTAAAAGTAAGTAATGATCCCTTTGGATTCACGGCTCTGAAACTTTAACTATAAAAAGGAGATGCTGGAGCTACCACCAGCCTAACGGATGGGCACCTCTGGCGAATTAGGAAAGGTCAGCTGTTGCTCTGGGCAGCTCCTGCCCCACACCCGAGGGCCCGGCGTGGCTAGGAGCTGACGCGTGGGCTTCTGCCCCATGCATCTCTTTGATCAGACAGATGCCCTTGAGCAACAGCTAACTAGCACAGACTTACAGGACAACCCCGCTGAGCGGAGCAGGAAGAAAAAAGAATTTCCCGACATGGTATTTTAAAAAACTCAGGCCACAACTCACTGGGGAGTCGGGAAATTATAAAAGGGCCTCATACTTAGATTTATTTTTAGATGTTTATGTAAATATGTACACATGGATTATATGTGTGTATACATCTATACTGGGCTAAGAAACACCATCACAGGAAGATACGGGAAGCGTCCGGGATGCCCAGCAGCTCCGGGCAGAGGAGCCTCTGCGTCGGCAGAGGGGGCTGCAGAGCGGGCCCAGGCGGGGGAACAGCGGCCGGGCTGGCGCCCCACCCCCAAGCAGAGCGGAGGAGGCCGGCGGCTCCGCACCCTGCACCGGGCGCCAGGCCCGCTGCGGCGCCTTTCGCAGCAGGACGAGCCCGGAAGTCCTTGCAGTAGCGCAGTCTCCTTAAGAGCCACTGCCGGAACCCGGGGCCGCACCGGTGGTCTGTCCGCCTTCTCCACCCACAGTGTGAGTCCGGACGCGCCGGGCCTGGATGGCTACCGCGGCCACAGGTCACGAAGAGGGGCCTCTGGGGCCGGCGGACACACCGCGCAAGCCCACAGGCTGGGCCGAGGTGCTGCCTTGCGGCACGCACGACGGACGCAAACTAGAAGCGGCTCGGTGGCGATGGCCTCAGACACCGTGACCTCATCCGGCGGGAAAGGCGGGCGGGTGCAGCCCTCGTGCACCAGAGTGTGCGTGTGCAAACAGAGCAGCTGTACAGTGGCCACTGCCCTCCTCTGCAGAACCTGGATAGAAAATATTTGTTCAAAGACCCAGAGGAATATTTTTGGATTTTTTTCTTCACTGTTTTTTTTAGGTCTTCTTTTGTTCCTTTTCTTTATCTTCTCGTATTTTTTTATTTTGTTTTTTTCTTGTTTGTTCTTTTCTGTTACTTTTATCTAATGCTATTTTCTTTTAGTCCTTAATAGGATCCTGTATCTCATGTCTCTCTCTTCCTTTTCTTTTGCTTTTTAAAAAAATTTACTTCTTTCATTCTCCTCTTCCCCACCCCTCCATCCTCAGGAGTATAATCATGAAAATTTTTAGCCTTTAGATAATCCATTAACTCCTACTGTTGAATTCTTTTCTCTTGTTAACGGTGGTACAGTTACTGTACTTAGAAGATATTTACTGTCTGTTCATATTTGGTTTGTCTCCGTGTTATATCATAATTATAGATCTGTTTCCTACGGTTAAGGGTGAGATAGCAGTAGCTGTCACTGGCTCCTCTGGTGTTTAATATTCAGTCTGTCTTTGACTCTGTAATTGTTGCTGAATTCCTTGATACTGCCAGGTGGTATAATTTTTGTTTTACGTGAATATCTGTTTTATCTTTGTGTCATCAGTAGTATGAAGTTCATTTCTGGAGAACTGAATGTCAGGACATTTACTCTGTACCCTCGTCTCCCAAATTAAAGGAGGTGGCTGGGTCTTTGGACCTATTGTAAGACACACACAACGTCATCACTGAAAAGCAGACTCTGACCGAAGAGATCTCCACACTCACAACGAGTCTTTGCACTGTAACCTCCTGTGAAACGCGGTGCACATGCAGGCTCCCAGACAGCAGGAGCATGAGAAGGCGGCTGCCTCTCCCTGCCGGACCCAGGGGCATCAGTGTGGAGGTTCTCAAGAGCCAAACAGCCAAATGAGAGGAGATAATAAAAGAGGAGGAAAACCCAGATTAATAACGTGCTTAGCAAGCTCAAAGATACAGCTAAATGGAGAACAGGCTTAATAAACAAAGCAATCAGTGAACTTATAGAAGCCACTAATAAAAAGCTAGCTGAGCTAAACAAAATGATACAAAACAAGAATAAGCCAGTTGGGAGTGCATGAAAAGGAACCCAACAGAAATGTAAGGGATTAAAAATTCTACTTAAATATGGGCTACAGAAATAAGTAATGTGAAGACAATGTTAGAACTAGAAGGTGGGGTTGATGCAGGTGACCATATACTCAGAGATACTCCTAAAAGAACAAGAAAACCTGAAAACGGATTCAGTCAACCCTAAGTGAGGCAAACTTCTGTGACTGGAATTTCAGTGACTGGAATTAGTGAAAAATAGGACAGAAAAATGGCTAAAAACATATTTACTGAAATAAGAGCAGAACATTTTCTAAACACAGGAAAAGAATTCAACATACAGGAAACAGAGTAATATAGAACCCAAAGGCCACAATCAGAAAAGAACTGCTCCACAGCTCAGGATAATCAAAACCCAAAGTCCAATAGAAGGACAAACTCTTAAAAGCTCTTAGAGAAAAGCTACAAATCGCCTACAAAGTTAAGAATTACAGCACAATTTTCCACACAAAACTTAAAGGCCAAAAGAGCTTGGAGTCAAGTATTTCAAGCCTTAAAAGAAAACAACCTCCAATCCTGACTGATATATCCTGAAAATCTATACTTCAAAATTTGTGGAGAAATAAGGTCTCTACATGATAAACAGCACCTCAAGAAATCTGTAGCACTAAAAAAGTCAGCACTCAAAAATAAATTCTTAAGAATGTTCTAGAAAGAGATAACGAAGGCAACAATGCCAGAAAATCTAATTGAATGAAAACACAAGGCAGGGTGAACAGTTGGACAGAAGAGAAAAATCAGCAACAAGAAATGAGTGCAATGACAGGAATAACATCTTTCAATAAAACTCTCAATATGAATAGTCTCAATCCTCCAATCAAAAGGCACAGATTGGGAGATGGATCATAAGCCAAAACCCAATAATCTGTTATGTATAAAAAGCACATTTAATCCAAAAAGAAATTTGTAGACTAAAAATCAAAGAATGCAAAAAAATATTCCATGTACTAGGAGCTCAAAAATAAGCAGGACTAACTTAGTGGACTTTGAGTGAAAACTGATTGAAAGAAGCAAAGACAATCACCATGTACTGATTAAGAGAACAACTTAACAGGCAGGCTTAGCACTTGTAAACAAGGGCACAGAACACTTACCGGACACAAAAGATAAACAGATGCCCAACTGTACCGGATATAAAAGATTAGGCAAGCATCAACACAAGTATAGTAAGGAACCTCAGAACCATACTGTTACTTATAAATACATCAACTAGACAAATCAAAAAGAGATATCAAAGATGAACCACATCTTCAAGCAGAAGCTCAGTTAAGAAGATATTAAAATTCTAAATAATCCAATATCAGTCAAAGAAATTGAAAATGTAATTAAAAATTTACCAACAACAACAAAAAAGCCCAGGTCCTGATGGTTTCACCATTGAATTATCTAAGAAATTTAGAAAACATCTCTAAGTTCTCCTCAAACTCTTCAAAGAAATAGGAAGGGAAGCAATACTCCCAAAATCATTCCGAGAAGCGAGTATTACCCTGATACCAAAACCAGACAAGGACCCAAACAAAGAGAACTACAGGCCCATCTTCCTAATGGACACAGATGAAAAAATCCTCAATAAGATATTAGGCAAACAAAATGCAGCAAATCATCAAGATGATTATACACTATGAGCAAGTAGGATTCATCCTAGGGATGCAGGATGGTTCAAGATAAGGCAAATCAATAAATATAATTCACAATATCAACAGAGCCAAAGACAAAAGCCACATGATCATCTCAATAGATGCAGAAAAAAAATTTCACGAAGATCATCACCCATTCATGATAAAAACCCTGCAGAAATTTGAGATAGACAGCCTTTACCTCGATCTGATAAAAGTTATCTATGAGAACCATCATACTAAATGGTTGAAAACTGAGAAGTTTCACTGCAAAATCAGCAACAAGAAAAGGATGTCCACTCTCACCTATCCTGTTCAATAAAGCTCTGAAAACATTAGCCAGGGCAATTAGACAGGAAAAAGAAAAAAAGAAAAGGGCCGGAGATTTAGCTCAGTGGTTCCAGTACCTGCCTTGCAAGCGCAAGGCCCTGAGTTCAATCCCGGTAACTACATACAATGGTGGGCGTGGTGACTCATGCCTAGAATCCCAGCACTCGGGAGGCAGAGGCAGGAGGATTGCTGAGTACGAGATTTGCCTGGGCTACATAGTGAGCTCCCGGCCAGCCTGAATTACAAAGCGAGACCCTGTCTCAAAAAAAAAAAAAAAAAAAAAAAAAAAAAAAAAAAAAAAAAAAAAAAAAAAAAAAAAAAAAAAAAAAAAAAAAAAAAAAAAAAAAAAAAAAAAAAAAAAAAAAAAAAAGATAGTAAAGAAGTTAAAGTATGATTATTTGCAGATGACAAAATTCTCTACATAGAAGACCCCAAAAACTCCACCAGAAGACTTCTAGATTCAAAAACCAAATTCATTAGTATAGCTGGATACAAAGTCAACACTCAAAAATCAATAGCATCCCTGTGCACAAATAACAAACCCATGGAGAGAGAAATTAGGGAACAAAACCTTTTACAATAACATCCAAAAAAAGTGAAGTAACTAGCAATTAATCTAGTGAAGGAAGTAAAAGACATTTACAAGCTACACCATTCTGAAAAAAGAGATTGAAGAGGTTATCAGAAAATGGAAAGATGTCCCTTGTTTTTGCGT
The DNA here is from genome assembly GCA_004025085.1 of Thryonomys swinderianus. Classification (NCBI taxonomy): domain Eukaryota; kingdom Metazoa; phylum Chordata; class Mammalia; order Rodentia; family Thryonomyidae; genus Thryonomys; species Thryonomys swinderianus. The sequence continues at coordinate 98 of PVIC010054729.1, read as the reverse complement.
AGGAAGAAATCAATATAGTGGAAATAGCCACGCTTCCAAAATTGTTGTACATGTTTATTGTGACCTTGATCAAAATACCGATAGCATACCTCACAGAA
>PVIC010054728.1:0-11431 GCA_004025085.1 Thryonomys swinderianus | reverse complement strand
CAATCCCTTTCACAGTAGCACCCAGAAAAATGAAATATCTAGGAATCAACCTAACAAAGGAAGTGAAAGACCTCTACTCTGAAAACTATAGGACTCTGAAAACTGAGATAGAAAAGGAAACCAGAAAGTGGAAAGATACCCCTTGTTCCTGGGCCGGGAGAACCAACATCATCAAAATGGCTATACTCCCACAACTACTATACAGATTCAATGCAATTCCAATTGAAATTCCAACACTATACTTCACAGAGCTAGAGAAAATAATGCAAAAATTCATCTGGAACCACAGGAGACTAGAATAGCAAAAGCAATTCTAAGCAACCAGGACATGGCAGGGGGTATTACAATCCCCAATTTAAAACTGTACTATAAAGCCGCTGTGATAAAAACTGCATGGTACTGGCAAAGTAACAGACCCGAGGACCAGTGGAATAGATTAGAAGACCCAGAAATAACTCTGGATACACTAAGCCACCTTATCTTTGACAAAGGAGCCAAACATCCTCAATGGAGGAGAGACAGCCTCTTTTAACAAATGGTGCTGGAAAAAATGGGCTTTAACCTGCTAAAAACTAAAGCTAGACCTATCTCTTTCACCATGTATGAAACTAAAATCACAATGGATTCGAGACTTAAACATTAAAACAGAAAAAATAAACTTCTGGAAAACAGGTTAGGTAAAACTCTTGGAGACACTGGCTTAGGTAGAGACTTTATGAGTAAAACCTCTACAGCATGAGAACTAGCAGAAAGAATCAACAAATGGGATCTCATCCTACTGAAAAGCTTCTGCACAGCAAAAGAAGTCGCTGGCACTGCTAAAAGACAACCAACAACATGCGAAAAAATCTTTACTAGATGTTTATCAAAGGGCTATTATCTACAATATATAAAGAACTCCAACAGATCAGCCTCCCCAAGTTTAAAGACCCAATTCACAAATGGGCATCTGAAATGAACAGTCACTTCTCAGAGGCAGAAGTCAAGGCAGCCAAGAAGCATATGAAGAAATGTTCAACATCACTGGTCATTCGAGAGATGCAAATGAAAACAACACTGAGATTTCATCTCACTCCACAAAGAATGGCTGCTATCACAAAGTCAACCAACAATAAATGTTGGCGTGGCTGTGGGGAGAAAGGAACCCTTCTACACTGTTGGTGGGATTGCAGACTTGTGCAACTATTGTGGAGATCCGTGTGGAGATTTCTCAGAAAACTAGGACTAGGGGTCCCATGTGACCCTGCTATCCCCCTGCTAGGAATATACCCAAAAGAATTTTAAAAATCACATTGGAAAGACAGATGTACACCCTTGTTCACAGCAGCTCAGTTCATGATAGCTCAATCTTGGAAACAACTCAAATGTCCATCAACTGGAGAGTGGATAAAGATGATGTGGGTTTTTTTCTAAAATGGAGTATTACTCTGCCATAAAGAATGACAAGATCGATCCATTTAGGTGCAAATGGAGACACCTGGAGGATATACTAATAAGTGAAATCAATAGATCACAGATAGGCAAATTCCAGATCTTCTCTTTGACATGAACACTTGTAGATGCAAATGAGCTCTAGAAAGTATGACAGCTTTTATAGAGTGGGAAATTTCCATAGGAAATTTTGTGTGGGAATGTAATGAGGGGAAGGAATAAATATGATACAGAAAGAAAATAAAAGTGTATGTATAATGGGGGTGGGGAGGTGTGGATGGGTAGGGATATGGGTAAAAATGAGAATTAACTTGTGTCATATACTGGTACAAATTCCCCAGTGTTATATGTGATTGTGAGATGTACATAAATTGTACCAATAAAGAATTCAGTTTTTAAAAAAAGAATTAAGAATTCTAGATCATAGGAGCCAAGATTACAAAGATGAGACACTGAACTCTTGCATGTAGGTTATTACTAGTGAGAAGAGCCCTTCCACTCTATCCCTTGGTTCCCTGCCTGGGGACCTTAGCAGGATACTAGTTCTTATCATGAGAGAAAATACAACACGTTAATTGTTGGTTCAAGCTGTATCTTGTAACTTGTTGTCTCCCAGCAAACCATTCCACCATTGTATAAGGCCACTTGCTCCTAGATAGTAGGACTTACAGTAAGACCATTTAAATTCCTTGCTGTATATATTTATAGTAAAATGAGTCATTTTATTGAAATATCTGTTGTGCAGGATACCTTGTTGGTAATTAGGAATATAATAGTAGGGTGGTTGATATGGGTTGGTTTGGTGTAGGGTGGGCAGAGAAAAATAATCCAAGTTCAGAAAAAATCCAGTGAAGGCAATCTTATTTTGACTTAGTGATGAGAAAACCTCAACATAGTTGATGTAATACCAGGTGGTTGGCTAGTCCCGCAAGGGAACAGTGCCACAGGAGAGATTCACTATTAGCCTGTGCTGAGATATCATACACTCAATAGTAGCAGGAGTTAGATCAATCTAGGCAGGGGGAAATCCATGTTGTTGAGCCTAAGCATGACCTCAATACCTAATGGCATGAACTCTTTGTATGTGAACCCTTTGAGTAAGCAACAAAGTGAAAAATGATAATGACTTATATCTACAATACAGTGATACTATCTACCTGATTGTTGTAAGGCTTCAGTAATATGCACTCCTGTTGAATACCTACACTGGACACTAATGTCTTTATATTCTGTTTCTCTTAGTTAAAGTTTCCTAGAAGTACAGTTTGAAATAGAGGTTCAAAAACATGTTGTTTGTTTTTAAAGCACTCTCAGGAGAAACTGATTAGAGAATGAAAAAAGCAAGTTAGGTAAGAAAATGGAACTGAGACAATGTCTTTCCAGGCAAAGTCCAGCTTTATCCTGACCTCACAGGGAGCTCTAAAGTGCACATTGCAACATGTTAACTGTCCCACCTTGTGGCAGAGTAAAGGACTTTTGTATCCCTATCACAGTGAGTCATTGGCCTTAGTCTGCCAGGGTACAGAAAACAGCAAAATTCCCAGGCACTTGTGGGTAGGACAGCTTCCATAGTCCAAAGGTAATCCTGCAGGAAGAGTTGTAAGTAGGAAGCATTATCTGAAGCTCCCTCAGGAGCTCAGGGACATGTACAGATGTGGTCTGTCCAACGTTACCCCGCCCCCAACCATCTGGCCGAAGGTATAGCAAGGATAAAGACTAAGTTTTGACTGCATTAATGGGGAAGTCTGGAGTGGTCAGAGCTCTTCCAAGGCTAAGATTATGAGGCTACAGTGTTGCCACTATTTACTGATTATACAAGATTGCAGGGGGGAGTAAAAGGAGGTATAGGGAACAGTGGGGCTAAGGTGCTAAGGGATAAGCCAGGCTTGTAAAAAGAGGTACAATGCATTCCTGTGAATGACAGATCAGGTCATGATTAAGAAGCAACCTGTTTGTTTTCTGGGCTAACAATGTCTGATCTGGGAAAATAGCTGCATAAGAGTCATAAAGTCCTCAGCTGCAGTGTCATCTTGCTATCAGAGGTACCATGATGCCACTGGTCACTGAGGCCTCAACTGTGACCCTTGACATAGGAAGTTCTGTTTCTGCATGCCAACCAAAGATTCATCTAGCAAGTCATGTAGGGCTAGGACAGATCAGCATTTTAATAATAGTTAATTCAGTAATATTTACAGCCTGCTGGTCTCTAGCAAAATCTCACTTCTGGTGACCTTTATTTCTCACGTAAATCCAAATTTTCAGCTTCATTCTGCAACACCATTAAGCTACTTAAGAGTTTGTTCTTATGGGTTTTTTTTTTTTTTTTTAGAATGGTTAGCTGTTCTCATTCGGGGCTAATTATTTCCCCCTTCCAAGACATAACTCTTTTGTGTACTTACCCATGCCTTATGAATCTGGAGGTTTCTCAGCCTGGCTGATGGGAACAGACACTACTCCTGGCTCTGTGTAAGCCTTGGGCACTGTTACTTCTGTGATCTTAGATTGTCCCCTCAAATACACACTGATGGTTATTCTACTGAATACTAGACGACAGCTCTCTACAGATCTCTAGGTCTCTTCCTGTGTGTAGTTATCTTTGATAGCAGTTCATTCCTAAAACTCCAGCTCCTTCTCTCTTTTCCACTTTCTTTAGTATCTCCACAACTCCAGGAATCATCTGAGCTCTACTGAGCTCATTTCCTAGAGCAAGGCCTGCAAATTCTCCATACAGGCTACCTGTTTCCTATTTGGGATCTCTATTTTTTTTTTTGCTATTTGGTACCCAGTGTTTTGAAAACCACTGTTTTGTATGTTTGGTTTGGGACTGATTCAAGCAGAAGAATCAATCCAGTTTCTGTTATTCCACATTGACCTACACTGAAGTCTTATATGCTGTCATTTTTATGAATTCCTTACTTCTGCCTTTTAAGGCTTAATCTGTTATTTCATTAACCTTTTGAGTTGAATGTTATATAATCACTCTTATAGTGATATTCTTTCATTGTAGTAAACCATAACCTATAAACTTTACTATATAAGATTTATCTTACCATGGCTTTGTCTCCTCAAACATTTTTTAATCTCCAAGTAATTAGGGTATATATTGTTGGACTGCTTACATCATTGTTGTTATTAACATCTTGTTTTCTCACATAATGATGAAAGGCTGTAGAGAAGCATATTCTAGCTTGATTCACAAGGCTGGGGTTTAAATCCCTGCTTTGTCTTTTTCTTTTTTTTTTTTTTTTTTTTTGGCTGTATGATCTCAGGCCAGGTATTTAACCTAAGGTTCAATTTTTTTATTTGTAAAATTGAGGTAATAATATTTGCTTCAGAAGGCTGCTCTGAAATTATAAAGATAATATATGTAAAGCCTTTAGGCCATTGTAAAAATTCAACAGCCTTGGTTACAAGTTCATGGTTTTGTTTGTTTCTTCTAGAGTTTGTTTTTGTGAAGTACAAGGGATTTAACTGAGGCGTCTGGCTGAGCTGTATCTCCAGCCCCCTTTTGTTTTATTTAGACAGGCCTTCACTATGTTGTTAAATTGTCCCAGCTGAGGTTGAATTTATAATCCCCCCACTCTAGCCTCCCAGAGTGCTAGAATTGTAGGCTATACCACCATGTGAACTTTGAGTTACAATTTCTATTTTGAAGGAATTAATAGATTTCTTTGGGGTCGCTTTCTGGTATTCAATTGCCAAGTAAGAGTATAAAGAGATGTTTTCAATAAGGACAAAGTTCAGTGTTGCATGACAAACATGATTTCATGGTTTGGATCTTAAATGTCTCCAAAAGATTCATATAGTAAAGGCTTGTTTGCAGCCTATAGTACTGAGAAGTGGTAGGACCTGTGCTTGCTTCAACATATTAGTAAAATAGGAAGTGGAACCTAGTGGAAGAAATTTTGGTCCCTGAGACTCCCAACTGTCCTGAAGAAGATGACATGTTCTGCTCCCTTGCACCCCTCAGCTCTGGGTCATGATGGTGCGTTTGCAGTCTTTGGTAATAGGGACCTTTCACTCTCCCAGGTAGTATTCTTGAGTGAGGATTCTCCCTGTGTTTCACATCCATCTTGTCTTCAGAAAAGCCTCTCCAAAACTTCACCAAAAATTTGGGGAGCACAATCTGCTTCCAGCACTCTTGTATTTCCACTACCAAAGTAATTACTGTGGTTGGCCCATTTCTTGTCCTGTAGATCTGAGATCCACTCAATTATTCACTTACTGAACTCTCAGGAAGGTCTCCACTAAAGGTTTACCTCATTATACTTGGGATCAGAGTATTTCCTTCAGGAAGAGGAGATGAAGTTCAGAAAACAGCTTATTTACAGTGAAATCTTGTCATCTTTCTTCTTAAGACTAGCTCTTTTAGTATCTTTGAGCCTGCCAAATATACTGGAACCAGTTTTTAGGGATATTTCCTATTAATCTGTGCATGTGTCTTACACTTATTTGGAATGGTTTATTCACTATTTCCACCTCAGGTCAAACTGAAATAGGAAATGGCTTATTTCTTAAGATTCCTTCAACTACCTATGTATGGCAGGATCATTCAGTTCCTTGTTGCAGCTCTATTAATAACTCCAGTACTCTAATCTCTCCAAGTTATTTGCTTCAATATTCTTTTCCTGTGTTCTAAATCAATTGTTAGGGATATCTACAGGATGAATTTTGAGAAAAGAAACTGTCATGTCACTTTTCAAAGAGATTACATTGATCCCTTATCCCATGTATAAATGGTGGCTTTTCCACATATCTAAACATAGTACCTTATTAAACTTTTGAATCTCTTCTAATCTGTAGGTAAAAATTATATCCATTTAAATATGTATTTTCTTCATAATAAATAAGATTATACACATTTTCATTTAGGTCATTTATTCCTTTCCCAAAGATGCTTATGTGTGTCCTTTGCTCATTTTTTTCCCTATGTTTTTTAGTATTTTCATTATCAACTTGTAAATACTCTTTGTATTATTAAAGAAATTAGCCCTTTGTCCTGTATGTTGCAAATATTTTGCCATAATGGGCAGGGACAACCATGAGGAGGAGTTTCAAGACAAGCATAGTACAATGCAGGGGATTCAGAATACAGCCACATTTAGTACCACATCTCATGTCTCCTGCCTTCCAGATGTGACTGAGTTCTTACCTTCTCATTCACAACAGCTCAGCAATGAAGATTTAATTGAATAGCAAGAAAAAGGGTGCCTAGGACAGTCACCATGGAAACTGCCCCTCCCACAGCATTTACCATCCAAAGGCTTCTGCAGGCATTCATGTACAACAAATTAGCAGAAGAAAGATTTCCAGAAGCACAACCTAATTTTAAATGCAATTTGAAGGTGCTTAAGAGCATAAAGAATGCATGTGGTTTCTTTAGGGAGATTACTAGGAAAAGAACTGTCTTCACTTGTAGCTCCAGAGGCAGGATAATTTGTTGAGACATTAGAGTATATACTGTTTTGCTGTAATTTTCCTTCCTTCCTCATCTTCTGTTGAAGGTTGCTGGTTCATAGTGCTTTCTGATCACAAGAGTGGTTTATATTGCTGGGCATAAAGCAGAAGCTCCTTAAAGATGTCCAATCTAACCGGAGAAGTTAAGTTAGAAATCTGGGTGGATGGGGAAGCTGGATACAACTCAATGCCCTTCAACAGCCACAGGAGGAGTCAGTGAAAGCAGAAGAGGTTCTGCAAGGAATGAAGAACTGTGGTACCACTGAAAACATCCAGGTTGGTGATGGAACATGGGCAATAAAATCAAGCACTCTTCGAGAGGTGGGTCCTAGTCACTGGCATTCCCAGCTCTATAAATTCCACTACTAATGGAAGAAAAGGCAAGTGGCCTGTCATTTCCAAGAGATCATATTTCTAAGACACTGGACACAGTGTCTAAGACCCTAACCACAGTGGTCTAAGGATTGTCACTGACTCCCAATATTTGATTCTGATACATATGAGTGACCTTATGGTAGGCTAGGGTGGCCAAGGGAATGTTGACAATTTACTGATGATGAATTTCCTATCATTCTAATTGTCTGAAAGCTTGAAATTATATGTAGCATTTGATATGACATATAATTTGACATGCTTATGGAGCAAAAGTAACATCTACATTTCTTTGACCTAGTATTTTAAGAAGTGTCAGCCAATTTGGCTCCAGTACAAAACTCCCACCTCAAAAGGACACATCTGTGCCAGTTTTTATACTGTTTCTAATTTTCCTGCTTAGTAAATAGTCATCTATCTCTTGGTACTCTTGGGCTCCCTGGGATACTAAAATTCCTAGATGCTCCGGTGTCTTGTGTAAAATGGCACAGTATTTATATAAAACTTCTCACATACCATAGACTTTAAAGCATCTCTGTATTACTTACCATGCCCAACAATGTGTAAATTATGTAGTTATTATACTTTATTGTTTAGGGAATAATGACAAGAAAGAATACTGTCCACTTTCAGACCAGGTGCAATTATTTTTCCAAATATTTACAATCTGAGACTGGTTGAATCCATGGGTGTGAAACACATTAATAAATGGGCCAACTATACTTACAAATGCATAAATTTCACTGTTTAAATTTATTTTCATGATAAACTATGGTGTTTTATGGGAGAAAATAGGTTTTCTGAAAAGGTACTTTGGTTATGACCTTTTATTAGTGGGAAATGAGTATTATGCATTTTAAATTCTGACTTGTTACAGTAAAGCCAATGAATGCCAAAATAAGGGATGGCCTGTGTGGTTCTCTACTGCCCTCCAGTGGGAAAACCAGAGAGGAGCAGAGGCATTTCTAGAAAAATTGAAAAAAGAACTGAATGTTGATGGGCATGGTGGCACACACCCATAATCCTAGCACTCGGGAGATGGAGGCAGGAGGATTGTCCCGGCTACACAGTGAGTTCAAAGCCAGCCTGAACTACATAGCAAGACCCTGTTTCAAAAACCAGAAACAAAAGAATTAAGGCTATTTTCTTCCCAGTGTTTTCAGAAGTGAGCTTTTGAACAGTAAGTTATTTGGCACTGATTTATCATTAGGAATGCAAAATGTAAAGACTATTTTAAATAGGTCTTTTTGACAAGATAAAAAACAGCATAAAAACCTTGGCATAAATATCTTCACATCTGAATTTCTATATTAATTACACATTTACTTCCACTTAATGATTTAATGAAGACCTTGCAACCCTATTTTGTACCACAATACATCATTTTTTACCAGAATATCATTAAAGAGTTATAAGGAAATTATGCAGTTTTTCAATTTCTCCATGAATCTAATTGGTATCTATAACAGGCTTGTGTTAAAAAATTTGGCACTTCTACATTACCTAAATAAGCCTTACAATGACATGCTTTTAAAAATCTATCTTTAAAGTACCCAAGTTAATACATTAATCACTAAGAGATGGTGGTTGCAAATCAAGGATCTATAAAATTTTGTTTTTAAACAAAATTTCAAAATAAATTAATTCCTCTTTTAAGAAAAGACACATAAAGCCAGGCATGGCAGCTCACGCCTGTAATCCCAGCACTCGGGAGGCAGAGACAGGAGGATTGCGGAGTTTGAGGCTTGCCTGGACTACATAGTGAGCTCAGGGCCAGCCTGAACTACAAAAGCGAGACCCTGTCTCAAAAAAAAAAAGAAAAGACACATAAAAACATTCACATTTTGCCTTTGGTGAACCACATAGTAAGTCTAGAGCAGGCATGTATAGCCCACAGTCCATATGTCTTGGGCCCATATCATCACACAAGATTCTAATCTTTTAACATTATGAGGGAATTTTTAAGGCTATATTTCATGACTCTGTTGGGCAGTATTCCCACAGGGGACTGTGTAGGAGAATGCACAATGCTGTGCTAACGCCACTTCCTATGCCTGCCACATGGTCAAAGAGAAACTCACACTTATCAGACATTATATGTACTTGTGCAACTTCACCAGTAAAACACAGGACTGCCAGTAAAAGTATTTAACTTACCTGCAGGTGTATGTGCTTGTGAAGACAAATGTTTATTAAGTAGGTATGTTTTCTTATTTAATTTTTAAACATACGTTGTTATTATAATATTTAATAGAAAATATGTTAAAACTTGGGCTGGGAATTTAGCTCAGTGGTTCTGGCATCTGCCTCCCAAGTGCAAGGTTGGGAGTTCAATCCTCTGATACCATGTATGACAATGCCGGGGTTAGTGGCTCACACCTGTAATCCCAGCAATCAGGAGGCAGAGGCAGGAGGATTGCTGTGAGTTCAAGGCTAGCCCGGGCTACGTAGGGAGTTCAGGGATAGCCTGAACTACAAAGAGAGATACTGTCTCAAAAAACTAAAAAAGAAAAAAAGAAAAAAAAAAAGAAAGGAAATTGTTACTTATATGTATTAACTGTACATTTTATATGTAGCCAAGGTGACCCAAAAAGTTGGCACCCAGGATCTGCAGTGTGTTACAAAGACCTGTCAGGATACCTTCATTTTGTTCAGCAAATAGACTGAACACAGGCCAGATATATAAGCACAAGGGCAATCTATGAAAAAGCCTTAGTCTGTTGCAAGCTTCTTCCTGCTAGAAGCACAAGAGACAAGAATGACAGGAAATTTCAAGGCTTACTTAAAAGCTGATCTGAGAGCTTTTAAAAGTGATACTGCCTACATTACCTAAAAAGGCTGAGATAATCTGTCCTAGGATATTACACTTTGGCAATGTCTCCAGAGTGAGATGATCATTAAAAATAATACAAACAATATACAGAATATTTCCTACTTACTGGTATCAGGTGGTGTTAACATTGCCCCATTTAACTTCATAAGATCTATATGACAGATAATATATTTTTATAGATAAACTGAAGATGTGAGAAGTTCATTAACTTAATTAACCGGCAGAGGGACAGACCAACCTGTAAAACAAAATTTAACAAGTATTATTTATTTAGAAGCAGAAGCCCTCTAAAATTTTTACATTTATTACATTTCTATTTAATGTGTATGTAGGATTTTTTAGGATGTTAAACGTTTCCATGTGTAATATATAAGTTATGGTTCAGGAATTCAATTTTAAAGCTCAAAGAAAACAGACCTACCATGTGCTTAGTATTTCGTTGTAAAAAGCTTTGTTATTTCTCTTAGGACCTGGGGTCGTAGGGAAATAAATTCCCAATCGCAATGGCTGATTTAGGACTTGAACTTCCTACATGTGAGTAACTTCCGATGTGGATAGCTGACTTAAGAGTACTTCAAGGATAGCACATTATCATCATTAAGCACCGACTAGGTTTTACCGATTCACCACAGTACCTGTAACTCATGGGTATCCTCAACAAAGAAGGATACCATACTTTTTATTTTGCCTGGGAGTCTCAGTATAGTGGCAAAAGCTGAAAAAAAGCGTTATCACTTCTTTCAATGCCTGCTTTCTGAAGACTTGGGGAGAGAGGCGCGAGGTAAATAGCAGAAGCCCGGGTTTAGGGGCACCCACTCGGAGCCAGCCTAAAACTGCTCTTCCAGCTCTCAAGAGTGGTCTTAGCTCCACTAGCTTTCTACAAGAACTACAGTTTCTTTCACAGGAGGCTCTACTTCACCACCGGCCGCACAGACTGACGACACCGGGGTAAACAAGACACTTCTTACCTTTCCTCAATCCCACCACCCGCCCAAGACCAAACGGAAAAGGGCGGGACATCCGTCCGGGCCGACACACTCCCGGAAGGGACGTAGGAGTGTCAACATGCAAGATGGCGGCCCATCACCGGCAGAACACGGCTGGGCGGAGGAAAGTGCAGGTATGGGAGCCCAGCTCCTCGGCCTTCTGGACGCGGCTAGCAGCTCGTAGGCCACCTCCAGAGGACCAATACTTCAGGCCACGGCCAGCTAACGGGGCAGCTTGGGGCTGGCGCTGTGAGGCGCAGCGGGCAGCGAGGGGTGGGGCCGCGGCGTTCAGGGCTGGAGCCAGGGGCAGGGGGCGGACCCGCGGGCCTTGTGGACCCAGCCCTGGATCCTC
>PVIC010054726.1:0-11449 GCA_004025085.1 Thryonomys swinderianus | reverse complement strand
GCTGCCTTTGCCAGTGCTGGTAACAGCTCGGTGAGCCTTGGGGGCTGCTTTTATCATCGTAGCAGTTCCATCTGCGTGTTTAACTCAGAAATTGTTACTGTTTTGAACAGTAGAATCTTCAGACATTTCAGATTTGAAACTTTATGTTAACTCTTCAGTTCTGTAGGTTGCTACTGCTGCTATTTTTAAAGTATACTTTGAAGTTGTAAAAGAGCCAATGACAATGTCATGTAAAGAGACATTTCCAAAAACAGCGGGAGTCAGGATATTTCCCAGGTGCCATAGGTCACCCCACCCCAGTAGGAAAGGGGTGTGGCTCCCGCCCTGAACCGCAGACTCAGCTGTGTTTCACTTCAGTCCTTTTCTTTTTTTGCTTTTGAGACAGGGTCTCGCTTTGTAGTTCAGGCTGGCCCTGAGCTCACTATGGTGCCCAGGCAAGCCGCCTCGAACTCAGCAATCCTCCTGTCTCTGCCTCCCGTTCAGTCCTTTTCTTTCAGCTTCTGAGTTGCAGTGCTGGAAATTATGTTCCCCAAAGGCCACAGTGTCTTCCAGACCAGTTCTCCGTATTAAAAACAGCTATTTCAGGATTCATAAAGCCACTATAATTCTAGCACTAAGTTCTTGTGGGTCTTCTCTGTTTATACCACTTTGAAATTTGTTTTATGAATAGAGGATTTTTCCCTAGTCATGTTTTTAAGCACCTAAAATTATTTTAAATTTATTTTGAGTTTGTAAGAATAAATTGCTACCTCTTTCTACACATCTCTCAGCAGTGCTTTGCTAATTAGGTGTTCCCTTGTCTGAAGCTCTTTGTCCTGTGTCTCTGGACACCTTTTATCTTTGCAAGAGTCACTTTTTAAAATGACACGCACTTGTTCAAAAAAAAAATACTGATTGGACTTCAGGGGCTTATCCCCAGTTCTGGAGGAAACAGAAAGTCAGCCTTGGCACACTCGAAGTCCCGCGTGGCAGGGTGCGAGGGAGTCCTCTGGACCAGAGGTGCCTCGCCGCCACTCCTCTGCCCCAGAGGGTTGCCCTGCCTGGCCCCCGGCCTCCTGCTCCTCAGCCTCCCCCTTCTGTCCTTTATTCTTCTGAGATTCGGTGCTGCTGCCCCAGATACACAGCTTTCCTGATGGCCCTGCCCTAATTGTATCTGCTCACACACTTTTAACGTGTTTACTTATAATGTGTACATGTTTAATTTTGTTGAGAGCAAGGTTTCTCAGAGAAGGTAATTTTGTGTGAGTGTAGGAATATTATAGCAGAAAGTGTCTAGTTATGCTGGCCAAATTATGATTAAGTGTTACAAATGAACCAGCTAGCTACTGAGGAATAAAATTAATTGATAATGTTGGAAATAACTCTCTAAAATTTATGTTTCTGATGGCTTAACTCTTGAGAGCATTTCGGCATGTTGAAGTGTGTGTTCCTTAGGCTTTGTTCAGTTCAGATTTCAGGGCTCTCTGGGTCATGCTAAGCATGATGGAACTCTCCTTCCTAGTTAAGCACTGCCCAGCTGCTGCTGTTTGTTTATTCTGAATTCTGGATGCGTTTTGGGCTGGGGATGAGGCTCAGGAGTGAAGAGAATTAGGGCTGGGGCGGCTCCGGTCAGGACACCTAGCTTGCAAGAACCAGGAAGCAGAGAAGTCATGTTTAAGAGCGGAGAGGAAAGAAGGAGCTCACGTAGATTCCATCAGCGCGTAGTGGAGAGTATTTGACTAATAAAAAGTATTCAACCAGTCAGTCTTCAGTAAAGTTTATTGGATAGATTTTTGTAAATTATAGACTTTACTACAACTTGCTTTTTTTTAATCCAAAAGGAAAAGCACTTATCCTGAGTATCTAAAATGTTTTATAGTAATAATTTGTATAAACATGGAATTTTGGAATAGATGTTTTTTGCATTTTTGTATTGTAGTAAAAAACAAAGTTTGCCATCCTGACTCTGAATTTAGTAGTGTTAAGTACATTCACGTCGTTGTGAAACATTTCTAGAACTTTGTCTTCACATTGAAACACTGTACCATTCAGTGATCCCCTTCGCCTCCAGTAGAATGGAATCTTAACCATATGTAAATCAAATCCCTGAAGTGCTCAGTAGCTTGTGTTGGCGAAGTGTGTGTGGGCAGCATTCCTCTCCCTTTGCTCCAGTCGTGACTGATAACTGGACAGGCTAAGATGTCTGTGCATTGCACTGGGAGCCAAAGGAGAGAGACACATTTTAAATATCAGAATTCAGTCGACTTTGAATTTATGCTCAATTGGGACGATAATAGATTTCACAGATGACGTGTGCCTTGTGAAAATGTCAGTTGTCCTGTCTACTCAGAGTTTCAGAAATGAGCATTTCACTTGCTTGAGTACTATGATGGGAATGCTGATATTACTTGATGACACATATATCCTTGGAACTTTAACATATATATATAATGATAGCAGTATTAAGAGTTGTACTTCTTTAAGATATTAAATTGAGAAACTGTTTAATGTTGTCTCATGTGCATATTGCTTTACTCCAGGGAGGGAGGCCTTTAGGGTGAGAGTCAGTGTCCTGGCAGCACCTGCCCGGTACTGGGTAGGACGACACCATAGAAACATGAAGCCGACACGTTAACATTGTAAGTTCCTACAGTGGCATTTCCTACCTCCTTTTCTGTCAAGAGTATTACTTTTCCCAACATTCTTATTTGTGAATAAAGAGGAAATGGGAACTGAGGTTAAAACCAAAAGCATTGTTTTGTTAAAAATTAAAACAGGTACAAAGATGTGATTTGTCATGTTCCTTTGTGCCTGAATCCATAGCATGAAGTTATAATTGACATGTACAAAATATCCAAGAAAGGTAATATCACTGAATATTCTAATTTTCCTGTATGGCCCTCTTGATTTTGTTTCATAAACACGATTTGTATCCTTCAAAAAGCAAACTGGCCTTATAATTTTTAATAAAATAAACATGCCATTTTGTCTGAGATGTGTAATTTCAGGAAGCTATTGGAAGTTCTGACTCAGGGCTTTTTAACAGTTGAAGCAATTGTTAATTGTATTTTGGAAATTCCATCTACATAATTCTTCAGTGCCTTGAAAGAATTACTAGCTTGGCGACACCATTAAAGCTTTCTAGCAGGTGTTCTCTAGTCCACGTGTGTCATTACCTAAGTCACTGTTAGCTTCTGTAACGCCGATTCTGCACTGTGCTGGGTTTACGTTACTCTTTAAAAGAAGACTTTCAGATTTGCACTTATCTTTTTTCTTTTTCCCAAAAAACCTGATTACTTCTGACCGTGGCACTGTGGCACTGTTACCGGAAAAATGATTCCGTGCTTGCACGAGGCAGAGCCCTCGGGAACGGTTTCTGGGAAGAGCGCGAGCTTCCACTGTGCGGGTCTGTGTCAAAGGTCACTTGGGAAACAGATTGTCTTCCCCTCAAATGTAAAAACAAAAGCCTTTGTTCAAGGGATTCACTTTTTAAAATATTCAAAAAAGAAATCATAAATTGCATGTCATTCTTAATGCTAGTCTTAGAGACTAAACCTGTAAAATTGTTTTTAAGTTCTGTGTGCTTGTGTCACTATAGATGCAGTATATTCAGTGATAGCATTTTAATTGAGTCAGCAGTGTTTTAGATTTGTACGTTTTCCATTTTTTTAGCGTTCAATGTTGAATTAAATTTAAAGTCTTTTGTGGGTAGAGTATGGCAGATGTGTCTTATTAGCTTTTGTTTAAAAACGCTTAGCAAGAGCTAAGCTTTTAAAAACAGATGGGAAAAAAACAGATGGCAACATTGACTATTAATAAAACCTGTGGTATACTATCAGAGTGCTTTTCTGATCTTTGGAAAACTATTCTTTGTGGTAATATACGTACATTTTTATTTTTTAAGGCATTTGAAAACAAATCGCAGTACATCAAAAAATCTATTATTGTTGGAAAGGAAATTGCAGTATCTTAGAGAAACAAGAATTTGCGTCTCCAGGTCACTGCGAGAAGAAAGCGTCCCTTGCTGTGTCTCCCCCTGGTGGTTGTTTTTGGGTACCTCTGTCTAAGGACCAAAGAAGTTTTTTGTATTTAACACCTCTACTTTCTTTCAGGCTTATGATGGATTATGAAAATGGTCTGAGTAGAAAAAACTTGATAAAAAGTAAATCAAATAGGAAGATTCAGCTTTTATTTTTTGAAGGTTAGTCCTCTTCACACCTTAGACAATAGGCATTTTAAAGCATTGGTTTATTTCCATTTTTTAAAAACACCATATTAGTCATTGAATGGCTTGGGGGCTGTTTTATTTTTCAAGTTAATAGCACTTGTGAACTGAAGAGGTCAGGTTCTGGTTCAAAAGAAATGTATCTTGGATGTTTAAGAGAAAAATAAAAATCTTACTCATTTGAAAAAAAGCCTATGTATTCCAACTTTAAAATTGTAAAATTATTTTGGATAACCTCTAATGTACTTTGTGTTTATTCTGTTGCTGTACAATTAGATTATCTGGTGGTAATATTTTTTATCAAATTGAAACTCTATAGGTTTTTAAAATAAAAACATTTTAGAAAATCTCCTTTTTTTCTTTTTTAAATCACTGACTGTGGCCTTGGCACGGGCAAGGGGAGGGACCATCCTGCGTGTGGCGCTTCCCAGGCGGTGCGGCCGAGGGTTGAGCCGCCGACCTGGCCCCCCCCCCAGGGTTCCCGGAGCGGTGACGGCAGCGGAGGGTCTGGCGCAGGCCGGGCCCAGCTCCAGCTCCAGCTCCAGCTCCGCCCTCCGTCCGTCCGCAGCGGCCGCCCCCCCCCCCCCCCCCCCCCCCCCCCCCCCCCCCCCCCCCCCCCCCCCCCCCCGCCCTGCTCCCTCGCGCCCTTCCCCCCTTCCTCGGACTCGGACACCAGACCTCGCGGCTGCGGGGCGCAGGGCCGGACACACCCGGGGCCACCGGCCGACGCCTCGCTGCGCCGCCGCTAGGGGTCAGCAGGCTCCGAGCCAAAGAGGCTCCTCCCGCCCGGCGGGGACCCGCCCGCCGATCCCGCACTGTCCTCGCGCTACCGGGCTGGGGTGCGGGGACACGGAGCGGGGTGCTCACTCATGCTTCGTCAAGTGGTGTTTTAGCTAAAACCTGCTCAACAGCCGAGCCTGACGGTGCACACCTTAATCCCATCGCCCCGGAGGCTGAGGCAGGAGGATGCAGGAAATTTGAGTTGAGGGCAGTCAGGGCAACATAGTTCAAGGCCAGCCTGAATTGGATAGTAAGACCTTGTCTCAAAAAATTACATATAGGGCCGCAGATTTAGCCCAGTGGTTCCAGCGCCTGCCTGGCAAGCGCAAGGTCCCGAGTTCGATCCCGAGTAATTACATACAGCAGCACCGGGTGTGCTGACTCACGCCCACCAGCTATCAGTGCCACACACCCCAGTGCCGGGCATGGTGGCTCACACCTGTCATCCCAGCACTCGGGAGGCAGAGGCAGGAGGATTGCTGAGTTCGAGGCTTGCCTGGGCTACATAGCTCAGGGGCCAGCCTGAACTATAAAGTGAGACCCTGTCTCAAAAAAAAATATATATATATATATAATTCTTGCCTGTTTAGTTTAGCTTCAGGGTAGGTCGGGATTCACCTTTGGCTGGCTCCGTGCCCCAGCCCTGGAGCGGGCTCAGGGAGGTGCCACAGATGGCACAGCAGCAGCGAGTCACTGCAGTGTCTGCGGGGACAGGTGCAATCTTTATGGCGGCCTCGGCCATGAGAAAGATCCAGGCGTATCAGCAGCGTGAGCGTGAGCGTGAGCGTCCCAGGCCTCCGAGCTGCGAGGACCCGCCTGGGCCCGGCTCGGGAGCCACCGCAGCTTCCCACTGTACTCACAGGATGCCGGGCAACATTTCGCCGGAGACTGCAGTGATAGAATCGGGCTACTGAGTGTTCTGTGCCCTCAGTCACCTCTGCAGACCATCACGATCTTCTTTCTAGTTCTTTGGAAATCTGCAACAAATTACCAACTGCAGCCATCTACAGTGCTAGAAAATACCGGAACATCTCCTGCTGTCTGTACTGTGTCACCCATTAACCAACCTTTCTCCAGCCCTCCTCCTCCCACCCTCTCTCCGGGGACCCCTGTTCTACTTCTGCTCCTGTCTGCCCAGCTCAGGCAGCCTCTGCCTGTGAGACCAGGGCTGTTCCATGCAGACGGATGTCCTCCGGGTTCATTTGCTGTGGGTAGCAAGATCTCAGCCTTTTTCTGGCTGCATACTATTCCACCACATATACACTGAACGCTCTTTCTCCATCCGTCCATCCATCACGGGTGGGCACCTGGGTGACTCCACGCCTTGGTTAGGGAATGTGTGCCAAGCATTCGAGTGAAGCTCTCCCTTCGGCACACCCATCTTATTCTTTTGGTTATGTTTTCCGTCCTGGGCTTGCTGGCCTTGTGGTAGATTTGTTTTTAGCTTTTGTGAGTAATGTCCATGCTGTTTTCTTTAGTGACTGAGCAATTTACCCTCCACCAACTGTGTGTAAAAGTTTTGCATCTCCAGCAATCATGTGGCATATAGTGATACTCAGGAGGCTGGGGGGGGGGGGTCACTGCGAGTTCAAGCCCAGCCTGAGCTGCTGTTTCAAAAGGGGGGAACAGGATTCCCATCTCCGTCCTCTGCAGTACTGGAGGCCCCGGCCTTCCTCGGAGCAGCTGTTCTTTGGGGCCGAAGTTGTGTTTCAGTGTGGTTTTAATGTGCGTTTTCCCGGAGCTTAGTGACACAGTGGGGTTTGGACGTTTGTCCAGTAGTCTCTCTTCTTTTGAGAAATCTCTGTTCAGAGTTGGAGGGTTTTTTTGCTACGGCGTTGTGGGATTTCTTGCTCTGTGAGTGTCGCTTGGAGGCGTTCAGACGCTCTGTCCCGCAGGGATAGAGCTTTGCTCCTCCGGCACCATCTCCACACCGGCCAGCCCAGCTCCGCCATGTCAGCTCCGAAGCCGGCTCGGCGTGCGGCCCCTCCGGGTCTCTGTCCGATTATAGGCAAAGGGGACTGGAGGGCAGGGGTGGGAGGGCGTGGCGCAGCGCGCCCGACAGATTGGTGCAGAGTAGTGACAGAGGATTTCCGTTTTCCTCATTTGCGAATTACATGAGAGCAAGAAAGGCAAAGGAACAGAGTGGTGATGTAATTATAACAATTTCTCCGCTTCGTTTTTATTTTCGTTTTTTGAGACAGGATCTCACTGTGTCAAGTTCAGGGTGGCCTGGAATTGCCTGCGATCCTCCTGCCTCAGCCTCCCCAATCCTGAGAAGACACGCATGTACCACCTCGCCCAGCTCATTTTTATTAGCCTATGAAATACCGGCTCATTTAAAAAATAATGCTGGCTGTTACCATCACTGAAGAAGCAGCACTGTTTGTCGGATGGCTTCCCAGCGTCCTGTCTGCTTGTCGGACACAGGGAAACACCCCAATTTCCCGTGGCGCTGGTCCACGGGGCAGGTCGGTGCCTCGCCGTGCCGCTGCCGCAGGGCCTCCGGCTGGCTGGGATCTCGCTCGAAGACGCTCGGAGGCGGCCAGTGCCAAGTGGGTGCTGCCTGGCTGCTGGGGAAGATGCCTCCCGCCTCCCGCCTCCGAGCGCACGTTCTGGCCCAGGAGACAGCGCGTACCGAGGATCCCTGCGCCCCCTGCCGCGCCTGGCTCGAGCCCAGAACGCCGGCCAAGCCTGCTCCGAAGGCGGTGGGCGGAGAGCGAGCGCCGCAGTCCCATAAATCTCAGCACGGCCCGGCACAGTCCGGGTGTTTTCGGGCAGTGGGGGAAGGAAGGATGTCGGTGGAAGTGGAATTTGCTGATAAACGCAGATCTTACTTCAGGCAGCCAGAGAAGCATTGGTTTCAGATGCTCCACAGGGCTAGACAAGGCGCGGGCGAGAGGCGAAACCGGGATAGGGAGGCTCCTGGAGACGCAGGCAGGGCCGGGGGCCCAGGCCAGGGGGAGCAGAGTCGAGTCCCTAGCACCTCTGGATTTCGACAGTCTTACCAGGTCATTAAGTTGTCCAGGCTGGGCTTGAGCTTGCGATCCTCCTGCCTCAGCCTCCCAGGTGTGGAGCACCTGGGATGAAATGAAATTTCAGAGATGAAATTCTTATCCAGAGGTTCAAATGAGGATCTACATGCCTCAGTTAAACATCTCCACCCTTAGGTAAGAAGCTGCTTGTGTAAGAGGCAGGCGCTGGGTACAGCCTGGGCACTGGGTCAGTGCCACAACACAGGCAGGAGCCATGCCAGGCTGTGGGGATGGGCAGAGGGCACCATCCCCAACACTGTCGTTTGAATTTTCAAACGAGAATACAGGTGCCCCTCGATCCATGAGCAGATTATGTCCTGATAAACCTACCGTGTCCTGGACATATTGCAAACTGAAAACACAGCATCAGGGTGTGGTGGCCCACCCTGTCGTCGCAGGACGCTGAGGCAGGGGGATCCCTGTCAGTTCAAGGTTACCCTGGGCTACATAGGACACTCTGTCTCAAAAAAAAAAAAAAAAACCCAAAAAGTTGAGGACTAAAATTCATTATAAGAGCAAAATGTTCTGAGGTGACTTCCAGGCAACAGGCTGTCTGCCATGCACCCAGAGCACCTGGCATTTCCTGGGCACTGACCTCATGGGGCGTCTTGCTCTTTAGAAGTTTCTTTGTAATTATGTTTATCTAGTTGGGGGATTTCATTTGCTGAAGAATAAATGATCTGTTGTTTGGGATTTGACCTTTATGCTTCAATTTTTATTTTTATTTTTTTTGCTAGTAGTAGTGGGGATTGAGCCCAAGACCTTTGCACTGAGCTGCATCCTCAGCGCCTTTTAAGAGTTTTTAAAAATTTCTTGTTAAACTTCTAGGTTGCCCAGGCTGAGCTCCAACTGGAAATATTCCTGCCGCAACCTTCTAAATTCTTGGGATGATAGGAGTATGCTTTCATGATTTTAATTTTTACTATTTTTTTTTTTTTTTGAGACAAGGTCTCACTTTGTAGTTCAGGCTGGCTCTGAGCTCACTATGTAGCCCAGGCAAGCCTTGAACTCAGCAATCCTCCTGTCTCTGCCTCCTGAGTGCTGAGATTACAGGCGTGAGCCACCACGCCCGGCAATTTTTACTATTTTTGCAGGGCTGGCATGGAACCCAGGACCTTATCCATGCTAGGAAAGTGCTCCCCCTGGGCCACATGCAGTCCTTTTGTCTCTTATGCTACAACAGCACCTTAAAGCAATTTCCGGTCTCAGTAGTCTTGAGTGCTGGGTGCATAGGTTTTCCTCTGTTTAACAGGTGAAGAACTGACAGTTTTGGTTTTTGGAGGTTTTTTTTTCCCCCCCTGTGGTACCAAGAATTGAACTCGGGCCCTTGTGCTTCCAATGTAGGTGAGTACCACTTGAGCTAAATCCACCGCGGCTTCTTTTTCTGCCACCTCACCCCAGGGAGAGACAGAATAGAACATCCTGAATGGGCAGAATAAAATACTATGGCAGAAAGAAATGGGACTTTTTTCAGGACCGAGGATTAAGCCCAGGGCTTTCACACTGAATCACATCCCCAGCCCTTTTATAATTTTTTAATTTGGACACAGGGTCTCCCTTGGTCATTTAGTTGTCCAGACTGATCTGGAATTCCGCCCCCAACCCCCGCCTTGGCCTCCCTGAAGGCTGGGGTTACAGGTGGACCGGAAGTGAGGTTTGGAAGTCAGTTTCCCAGCGGCCTTTGGGGTGAGTCACCGGAAGTCAGCGGTGTGGAGCCTGCAGTCCCAGTCTGCAGCGAGGCCTGGGCTGGCCCTGCGGCCGTGCAGGCTGAGCGGTTCGCTCCATCTTCTTACTCGCTCCTCTGGCGCCAGCGCTGGGACCGCAGCCGGCCAGTGCAGCCCCGTCGAATGCCTGGGAAGCCATGCAGTCTGCTGTTTAGACAGAAAGTCCCTTTTCTGGCCGGACGTACTCTTCCGCAGTACTGCGGCTACACAGGAAGTACAAGCAGCTGGCTTTACTTTGGGGGTTCCTGGGCCTCCTAGGCGAGCTCTGGCGTGCAAGGAAAGCTTCGCAACCCCCCACCCCCATGACTTTTAAAAGTTTTACGTTGAGGCTGCGTCTTCCTAAATGGCCCTGGGCAAGGTGGTGCACACTTGGTTCAGGAGGCTGAGGCAGGAGGGTGAAGGCTGACGGCTGGCCTGTGCAATTTCGTGAGGCCTTATCTTAGAATCCGGTATGAGAAAGGGCCCAGTGCAGCTCGGGGCAGACTGAGCCGGCATGTGCGAAGTCCTGGCTTCGTTCCCTAGTACCCAGGGATAAACAAACCAGCTGGCACGCTCCAGCCTTGCCCGGTCAAGAGCTGCCCCTGCTGCCCCCGCGCCACATCTCCACCAGGAGTCAGAGCCTTGCCTCATGGCCCTGCACGAAGCCATCTTGGTCAGCCAACTTGAGCTGTTGGCACAAGCCTCGCACACAGTTCACACTCACGGGGCTCCATTGCAGCTCTGCCACACTTGGGGCTGCGAAGGACTCACTGTTTGCACACATGTTCTCCCCCAGCCGGAGGGGGCGCAGCTGCGGTGGGCGTGAGGTCAGTGGGTCCACGACGGGGCTGTCTTTGTGCTGTCCACCCTAAAGCGAGGGCCTCTAAAGTCCTTTCCTAAGTGCAACGGTTATTAAAAGCATTGGTATGTTATCTGTAAAAATTAAGATTTCTTGTTTTCGAGGGATTTTAAAAAGTTCAGTGGTGAATTTCAACTAAACCTTCTCATCACTGTTTGAGATACTGCAATTTATCTTTTTCCCCACTTAGCGAGGTGAATTACTTTGATAGATGATCACATACATGGCCATCTTTGCTTTTTTTGAGATAAATCGTATTTGATCAGCAGCCAATTAGCTGTTCTTTAAAGACTTACGTGCACCTTTGTAAATGACGGAGGCCTGTAATTTTCTTTTTTGTCTGATATCGAAATTGAGATTACATGGACCTCATAAAATGGATTGCGAAGCACTCAGCCTTTTGCTGTTTTCTGGTACAACTTGTAGGATATAGAACTAACTGAAAAACTAATGAATGTGCTCCTGGAGTCGGGCCGCTTCTTCTGTAAATCCCTTCAAGTGATTTCTTTCTTTTTTTTTTTTTTTTTAGTTTTTTTGAGACAGGGTCTCACTTTGTAGTCCAGGCAGGCCCTGAGCTCACTATGGAGCCCAGGCTGGCCTTGAACTCACAGCAATCCTCCTGCCTCTGCCTCCCAAATGCTGGGGTTAGAGGTGTGAGCCACCACGCCCGGCACTGTGGTATGTGGTGTGGATGGCTGGTGGGCGTGAGTCACCACGCCCAGCATTGTATGTGGTTGTAATTGGGAGTGCAGCAATTACATACAGGGATCGAACTGGGGACCTTGTGCTTGTCAGGCAGGTGCCGGAACCACTGAGCTAAGTCCCCAGCCCCAGTGGTGCCCTAATGTTTTCAGTTGAGATGTTTTTTTTC
>PVIC010054725.1:0-11456 GCA_004025085.1 Thryonomys swinderianus | reverse complement strand
ACTCAGCAATCCTCCTGTCTCTGCCTCCCGAGTGCTGGGATGACAGGCGTGAGCCTCCACGTCCAGCACTGTGGTATGCCGTGTTGATTGTTGGTGGGCGTGTCTCCACACCCAGCCTTATATGTGGTTACCGGGGATCGAACTCAGGACCTTGCGCTTGCGAGGCAGGTGCCGGAACCACTGAGCTAACCCTCCGGCCCCCAAAGCTAGCATTTTTAAGAGACAGATGAAGGCGGACCAGATGGACAGCAAACTGCAGGGAACCAAATCTGGGTGAGTTTTACAAGAGGAAGGAATGGGATTCTGAGCAGGAGGGGGTGAAGGAGTTGGATTTTTGTTATAAAAAAGGAAGACAGTAGTTCTCAGATTTTAAGAATGACCAGAGAACATCTGTACTTTCAGGTGTCATTCTAAATGGGAAGATATGAATACCTTTACAAAAAAATATTTTCACAATTTGGCTAGCATTGGTGAAATATGAAATTTATGCTTGATTTCTGTTTTTGTTTATTTTATCAATTTTTGCTCAGTTGTATGCATTGAAGTCTTTCATCTCCTACTCTGGAGTTAAGACACTAGTGACTTCATAATGAATAATGAAATACATATTTAGAATTCTAACTGAAATGAATTAGTCTAAATAATATATTTCTTAATATATGCCAGCTTTGGAAAAAATGATTTTCTCTCTTTGTTTTGTTTTTTTTTTGGGTTTTTGAGACAGGGTCTCACTTTGTAGCTCAGGCTGGCCCTGAGCTCACTATGTAGCCCAGACAAGCCTCAAACTCACAACAATTCTGCCTCTGTCTCCCGAGTGCTGGGATTACAGGCGTGAGCCACCACATCTAGCAAAATGATTTTCTTTCTTTGAAGTGATGAGCTTCCAAGGAATAACTCTCATTAAGTTATATCATAAAGTCATATCTCTTAGAATATCAATGAATTTTATGCTGGGAAAATCAAAACTGTTATAAATCTAAGAAAATTGTGTCCATATATGATAGGCATTGTGAAATAGGAAGAAAATGTTCAGAAGGAAAATGGAAAAGTAGGAGTAGAGATAAGGAAGGAAGAAAAAGAAAAAAATGTGATAGTAAAAAAAGGAAGCAAAGCTTATGTATATGGGGGATAATAGAAAGGGCAGGGGGCTGGGAAAAAATGAGAATCAAGATGTGTCATGTACTGGTATATATTGTCAATGTCAAATGTGATTATAATATATATAGAAAATACCAATAAAATCAATTTAAAAACCAAAAAAATCATGTCCTCTTGTGTAATAATCCTTTGGTTACTCAATTATAATTAAATTTTGGTAAAGAAAGGAAAGATAATAGTTTGTGAATAATTTATTTTTGGGACCGACAAGATTATAAGAAAAAGATTGGGCTATTTGAGACTAATTAAACATCTTTGAATTTCACTAGTGTCAGTAATAACAGTTTTTCTGGTAACAAACAAGTAATTGTCATATTTTCTGTGCAAACCATTCCTTGTACATGGTTCAGCCATGTGTTTTCACCCACTGGAACCATGGGGTAATGCTGCCCAAAGGGACCCCAGTGTTCAGCTAGTGGTCCAACCCATTTTGGCCATTAGAAGAACTAAGTTCCCCCAAAACATGCATCTAAAAGAAATGGAACATTTAAAACTGTATCCCGCAACTTGACCTGCTGCACATTCATGTCTGTATCATGCCCTTTTCTGCAGTATAAATCTTAAACATATTATGCATAGTAGCTTTCCTGAACAGTAAATCCTGAAGCAGGCATCTTGAGGTCCATGAGACTTGCGCAGAAGAGCCGAAGCAGAAAGCAGTGCTGTATGTGTAACGGTGTCACCCGTGGAGACGCACTGGATAAGGGAAGGATAAGGGAGGGCAGGAGACCACTTGTAGCTTAAAGATTAAAGAAAAAAATGAGAATTTTTTTCCACTTGCTTTGAGTTTGAGGGAAAGCACTCAGGTTTCTGGGCTTCTGCTTTCCTCCTAATAAAGATATGACAAAATAATTTATATTGCAGACTGCCTTGTGTGATCACCCATCGAAAATGTCTGGATCAAAGATTTTGAAATCAAGACGTAACTAGTTGAAAGAAAGAAGGTCATATCTGGCAAGCAAAGAACAGTTGTATCTTCTAGTATCCTCAGGGATCTTTTTCCCTTCGTGACTTAGCAAGACCCTCTCTCTGAAAAAAGAAAAAAAAACGTGGCAGAGGGATGGGCTGTAGCTCAGTGCACATGCCTTGGATTCTGTCCTCGGTACCACCAAAATAAATAGAAGTTAAAAAGTTTGAGGTACGAATAAAACTTTACATACAGAAAATAAATGATTATTCCATTCTATACAGCAATTACAAAAGAGATTCTTTGAGATTCCTTAAACATTGGGAAACATTGTCTATTTGTAAAGTAAGGAAAGTTGACTTAGGTTCAAAGGGGAATAAAATGTCCTTTGAGTGAAAATTAACTTTTCTAAGATAGCATTTGAGAGGTTGTGGAATCTCCTTTTCTGGAAATGTTTAAAAACAAGACAGATCTTGGGAGAAGCGTTGAGGCTCAGACCTGCCCCAAGGCGGGTAGATTAACTGGATTATGCCTGTGTGGTCTCTTGAGCCGCTGGAAGAGTCCTTGACGGCAGTAAATAGTCCACACTCTGCTGGCTGAAACTGCTGTTTCCTTGTTGTTGATTTGCAACCTGGTTGTTGGAAAGCTATATCAAACTTGAATTCAAGTCTGGGTTTGATGATGTAAGTTGTGTGCGTCGTAAATATCTAAATCAGTGAGAAGTTCTAAAGCAACTGTTAGGAGCAGTGCCGGCTGCCATGAGGAGCAAGATATGGTTGCAGCCTTCATGGAACTCAGTGTGCAAATGGTGATAAAGCATACACATGGATCACCTACTTGATAAGTGGAAAATAGAGTCATGGAGATGAGAGCCTAACAAAAGACCCTTTAAAAATAGGAGGTTTCAAAGAATGGAAAGGTAATTCCTTTGATTTTAACCAACAAATGCTTGCAGGAAAAATGATGTAATGAACTAAACTTCAAGGAGTGTGAAGGATTTTCGAGGGTGAAAATTAAGGACAGGGATGGAGTGAAATTGTACATAGTAATTCCAAGGTAAGGAAAGCTCCACGGACACCTGAGGAACTTGAGGTGGTACGTGTCTATAATCCCAGTACTCTGGGAGGCTGAGACGGGAGGGTTCCAAGTTTGAGTCCAGCTTGGGAAGTGTAGCAAGACTGAACCTCAAAATATAAATATTTTTGAAAATCTGAGAATACAGGGATGTAGCTCAGTCAAGTGCCCTGAATTTAGTTCTGTAGGTGTGTGTGTGGGTGGGTGGGTGTGGGTGTGTATGAGAGAGCGGGAAGGGTGGACAGGACATAGCAGGGAGCCCATCAGGGATACTATTGAACTATCTGGGCCGGTTTGCTAAGGAGTATACTGAGAAATACTCATTTCAAAGCATGTTGATAGATGTTCACCAAAAAAAATCTCCACACCAAAATTAATTGGGAAGATAGCAAAGCCAGTTAAATGTGTTCCTTACTAGAAGTCTTTTCAGAGCTTTTATTTGTTTATTTATTATTATTATTATTTTATTATTTTTTGAGACAGGGTCTCGCTTTGTAGTTCAGGCTGGCCCTGAGCTCACTATGGAGCCCAGGCAAGCCTTGAACTCAGCAATCCTCCTGTCTCTGCCTTCTGAGTGCTGGGATGACAGGCATGAGCCACCACGCCCGGCTTCAGAGCTTTTAATATTGAGGTGACCAGTAGGGTCAAGTAGGGTGACCTGTGCACCAATTCCAGCCGGATTTAATCTTTTGTTCATGAACTATCTCATGAAACTGTTTCTTGGAAGACACTTTGGGCAACAGTGCTGCGTGGGTTGGATAACAATGACCGGGACACAAGTGTTGGGGATACACATGCAAACGTGGTGAGATGGGAAACTTTATATGGAGAAAATGCCTGGTATTCCTGGTCCCTTGTGAGTGTTCAGTAGCTGTGTGGAAAGTTAATACCTGGGAAAGCACATTATTGGCGTCTTAGCAGGAGTTGGCTGGAGGAAGGGGCCCAACACCAGGGATGCGGGACTGGTGGGAATGAGTGATTATCAGTTAGTGTTACTTGAGAATCTGTGCGAGATCCTGGTGCGCGAACTGCGGACTTGAGAGAAAAAGTCACTGCGGTTTCTTTTCCTTCTTTTTTTTTTTCTGTCTCCCCTCTCTCTCAATATAAATGTTAAAAAAGAAATCTGGTTATTATTTCTCCCTTGATGTTTGAATTCTGGGTAGATACTAATCTTCTTACACAACTTGTTCCCCCACAAGAAGATAGCCACCCATACATTCAGTCTAAAAGAAACTTAGCAGGGTTGAGAAAAACCTCAAATCCACTGTAGTTGTTTTTTTTTTTTTTTTCCCTTTCCTCTGTCAGATAGTAGTGGGCATTCTTCTCATTTTTGTCAGTAAATTATTATTATTTTTCAACCTGTTTTAACCATATGCCATTAATCTTTAATATTTTGTTCTTTCAGGTATTTGCATTTGATTATTGCTTTTGGTCCATGGATGAATCCAACACTACAAAATATGCTGGTAAGTTGATGCTCAGCTGGGCCTCTGGCCTCTTCTGTTATGTTTATTATTCTGAGGTTTGTTCTGCCCTGTAATTCACACCTACTCTTTCAAACTCTAGTGCTCAGGTTTGGAAGTTGATAAGGTTCAGTGTCAGAGTCTGGCTCTGCCAATTACTTCTCGAACAGTTTAGATAGACTTTTTTTGCTGTTGTTCTAAGGATTCAACCCAGGGCTTTTGCACTGAGCTACAACCCCAGCCCTTCAAAAATTTTGTTTTTCTGAGACAAGGTCTCTAAATCACCAAGTTGTTCACACTGGTCTTGAAATTATGTTCTTCCTGCCTCCACCTCACAGAATGCTGGGAAAGTTTTTTGCTAATCTTAGAAATCTTCTAGTTGCTTACCTACAGAGGGTCTCATTGTCTTCAAGGATATTCCAAGCATTGGAGCTCGTGAGGAATTACTCTGGTCATAATGGCAGCCGGTGTATGATCTCAGGAAGAACTTCCATTGGCCATGACTTCTGTTGTCCTTTTCAGAGCATCTGCTGTTCTGTCTGTTAAGCAAAATCCTGGGATACTTCCAGGGCCTGAGTGTCTGAAGCAATCAGCAGTCACAGGAACAGAGCTATGTGGAGGGAGGAGAGAAGGGAGAGCGAGGGAGAGGCTGAGTTGCCTTGGTTGGCCAAGAATTTAGGTTCCTCCTGCCTCAGTCTCTCAGGCAGCTGGGACTGTAGGTGTGCACCACCGTGCCTGGCCCTTTTTATTTTTTAATGGGCAAAAGTTGTATATAATTACCATGTACAACATAATGTTGTGGAATGTGTATATTTTGGGACTGCTAAACTGAGGTAATTAACATCTCATATACTTATCTTTTTGTGAGCAGAATACTTAAAATCTCATTTTCAAGATTATAGTATGCTGTAGTTGACTATAGTCTCAATGGCGCACAGTAGATGCAACTAGATACTCTATGTCAGTGAGTTTTCCACCACTATTTCTACTCATAATAGCATCATCAAAACTACTTTTTCACTTAGTTAAACTGGAAAATGCAGGTCTTAGATTTTGAGGTTAGAGGAATTTACTTGTTTGCAGGAAGTGAACTCTTGTTTATTGTTAGCTTTTTCTTTAATACTTAAAACAAACCTACTGAGAAACTATTTGATACACACATACCATTTTCAAAAGTCAGTCACTATTACACTAGGAAGATTCCTTCTGTTGTTTACCTTGGCTAAATTAGCCTTTCCAGACTTCACTCCTGCAACATTAGCAACATATTAAAATACAAAAGTAGTTCTTAATGTTGACTATAGTTAGTCTTTTATTATCTTTTGGGACTTTGGATAATAAATTCTACAGAGGCTGGAACCATTTTTCTTGGTGGCTAACATTATGTGGATTTGTGTGTGGATGTATGCTTTTAGATTAAAATCAGCAACAAAAGTAGGATGTTTCCTGTGGCTGTAGAGACAGATGGGGACAATTGCTGTCACTGTACAGAGGTCAGTGACTCACCATGTTCATTTAAAGCTCATTAAGGACCAGGCAGAACTCTTCCTGGACAAGGAGCCTTTCTTGTGGAATTTTAGATAGTCTCCAGGACCACCATGGCCCACTGAAAATCCATTGTCCCTGGACTACATTTAAAAATCTCCAGACTAAGATTTAGCTCAGTGGTTCTGGCGCCTGCCTAGCAAGCACAAGGTCCCTGGTTGGATCCCCAGTAACCACATACAGCAGTACTGGGTGTGGTGACTCATGCCCACCAGCAATCAGTACCACATACCACAGATACCAGGCTTGGTGGCTCAAGCCTGTAATCCTAGTACTTGGGAGGCAGAGGCAGGAGGATTGCTGCATTCAAGGCTTGCCTGGGCTACATAGTGAGCTTAGGGCCAACCTGAGCTACAAAAGTGAGACCCTGTTTAAAAACAAACAAACAAAAACAAAATCTCCAAGCTACCTTCCCCACCAGGGATTCTTGACCACAACCCATGGTCTGTTTTTGGTAGCTCCTATATAACCCAGGATAATCCCTCAGATTTTTTTTTTTTTTTTTGAGACAGGGTCTTGCTTTATAGTTCATGCTGGCCCTGAGCTCACTATGTAGCTCAGGCAAACCTTGAACTCAGCAATCCTCCTGTCTCTGCCTCTCTAGTGCTGGGATTACAGGCGTGAGCCATCACGTCTGGCTTTTTCTCCCCCCCCTCAGATATTTTAAAGCCCCTGCTATGTGTGTAGCTCAGGAAGCCTTTGAGAAATAAAATATAATAATAATAATAATAATAATAATAATAATAATGAAAGTTAGGAAGCAAAGTAAGTGCATAAAAATATTTTGAAATGGTTTTTTTAATCCTGAATTTTGGAGGTTTTTAAATTTTATAGAAAAACCAAGGAGAGACAAAAGCTTAGATTGCTGCTGGGGAAGGCATTGTAGAGATGAAGCGGAAACTGGCACAGAAGTAAAGCATAGGAAGGAAAATGGAAAAAGTTTGAGGCGATGCATGTGATAAATTGCCTGATTTAGCCATTCCACAGTAGATATACATTCATCAAAATGTGTGTTGTAGAGCTCCTTAAATATATATGATTTCTACTTGTCATTTAAAAAAAAAAGTGAAGCATAGGTTTTTTAGTCAAAGGGAACGCGGGATGCTGTAGCCAACGGGAAGTGACGTCACATGATGGAAACAAGGACGCCGGTGGCTGACCAAGCCTGAATCTCAGGAACCTGCACTCTGCTTGTCTTCTGTCCCTCCTCCCTTCTTCTTGTGACATGGAGATTCAGCCCCAGCCGTCACAGTGAACTCTGTCTCCAGCCCTTTTTAGTTGTTAAATTTGGAAACAAGATCAGACTAATTCACTAAGTTTCCCAGAGTGGGCTTCGCCTTGCGATTCTGCTGCCACAGACCCCTGCGGTACTGGGATTATGAGACGTGCTGCCATGCCTGGCTGCTCTTTAGTTTCTCTGAAACTCCAGTTTCTTTTCTGTGAAGTGGAAATGTCTGTAGCTACATCACATGGTCATTTAGGGGTCACGCAGTTAACTTTATGTGCTGATTACTAGAGATACCCATAACTGATACTTTGATTTTTCCATAAGAAGAAGAAGTGGTAGCACTTTTCAGAGTGGAAGGTGCGTCCTGAGTGATGTCGTGGGTGAACCGTGGCCTGTGTGAAGTGAAGTCAGGTGACTGGAAGTTCTAAGAGCTAACTAAGAAGTTGAGGCTGGTCGAGGGAAAAGGAGAGCTTGCAGGCCTGATGTGGCTGATATAATACTGAAAAAAGATGGTCTCTCTTTTTTTTCTCCTGTATATCCTAGTATCATGTCTTCCACTGTTGTCACCAAGACCACCCCATCTTCTGAGTGTACCATTCAGGTCCCAGCATAGAGAGCAGTGATAGCAGACTTTTTAGAGCTCTCAATGATATAAACACCTTGCTGGGGCACATGAGCTGTAGGTTTCCTGACAATCATATAGGGCAAACTTATTTTTTAAAATCAGACACCAGGGGCCAGAGATTTAGCTCAGGGGTTCTGGCGCCTGCCTCACAAGTGCAAAGTCCTGAGTTCAATCCCGGTAACCACATACAATGCTGGGCTTGGTGACTCACACCCACCAGCAATCAATACCACATACCACAGTGCTGGGCATGGTGGCTCATGCCTGTAATCCCAGCACTCAGGAGGCAGAGACAGGAGGATTGCTGAGTTCACGGCGGCTTGCCTGGGTTCCATAGTGAGCTCAGGGCCAGCCTGAACTACAAAGCGAGACCCTGTCTCAAAAAGAAAATCAGACACCATTCAGTATAAATGATAAAATTCAGTTGTACAACTTATAAATTTTGTATCTCTCCATTGCAAATAGTGCATTTAGAAATATTCATATTTTAAAAGATAATTATTTTTCAAACTTACTGGAAGTCTAACATTTGCTAAATTCTCAGTTGCCTGATCACATTGAATGTTATGTTCCAGTTACTTCTGAAATACAGTCTCATGGCTCATAGAATAAAATCTAGTTACAAAGTTTGGGGGAAATTTTTCTTACTCTTTAGATATCTCCATTATTATATCAATAACATGACCCCTTAGCAAAAAAGTAAAATTCTTTGTTACTATTCTGTCATTCTCCCTAGAAAATTCATTACTAGGAAATTAATTGATTGATGTCCATACTAATTTGATTTACTTTTTCTTCGCTTAAAAACATACTGATTCTTCATTGTGAATAGAAACATTAAGATAGGAGCATTCATTCTTCGGTGGGAAATAGGGGATATGGAGGGGAGGGGGAAGCACGTATTTCCTGCAACCAGCCACTTTGTCAGGCTCCATGAATAATGGCATCATTGTAGTGCGTCAGGCCTCTCCAAGGCGTCCTCACAACTGGAGGTGGCGGGCAGAGACGGACAGTGGGAGGGTTGGGAAGGAAGGAAGAAGGGCTCCTCCGATTCACGCGTGCCAGTGTTAACCTCCTTGTGCTTGCTGCTTGTCGAGGGAGAGCAGGAGCCCCTACACGCAGCCTGTTTGATTTAGAGACACATGATTTTCTAATATGTGAAGGCGTGACAGCGGGTTGGTTGGCGCTCTCAAGGACTATGGGCTCTTAGGTCGGAGCGTCTGGGTTCCCGTCCCAGCCCCACCACCTGCTGGCTAAGGCCCGGTGAGTCACCGCATCTCCCTGGGCTTCTGTTTCCTCCTGTGTAAATTAAGGGTAATAATAGTTTTTGGTCCAAAGGCTGGTCTGAGCCCCAAATGACTTGCTTGTGTTGAGGGCTTCGCCCAGTACCTGGCACCCCGGCAGCTCTCGCTCCGTATTGATCCCTGTCTCTGTCACTGGCACATCACAGAGGCAGTCAGGTCATCGCATCAGTACTTTGGACAAAGAAAGCATTGTTCTGGGGACTTAGGAGACCAGGTTTTGCCTCAAGCTGTTAGACTTTGTGGGGCTCTATTTCCTCATCTGTAAGCAGGGAGGGTCAGGAGGAGGTAGAGCTCAGATCTCAGGTCCTCTCCAGCTCCCTGATAAAAATCAATCAGCCACTTCCTGCAGCTGCCCAGCTGTGCCTGTGGGCTTCTCAGAGGTGAAGCAAGGGCTGTTTGTTAAACCATTTGTGTTGCACTGGATCGCGCTTGAAGCATTCTGCATTTAAAATGTACTCTCTTCCTTTTATTACCCTTTGGTTAAGTAGTCCTAGAACTGATTGTTCCCAGATAATTCCCAGTCTAGCGTATAAAAACCCTTGTGCTAGAATCAAGGAGGGGAAAAGACAGAAGAACTGCAGAATTAGGGACTTAAAGGATGACATTCCTGTAGAAACCTGTATCCCCCGCCAACCCCAAATATGCACATACACATGCACAGATATACCCTGTAGATTCTAAAGTTATTTTGCAGTCAGTACTGATAAACTTGAGCAGTCTTTGTAAGTGTTTAAGTCATTACTGACTGTAATTTAGACATTATTGACAATTTTAGTTTTTTAGAGAAATCATTCCCTAAAATGTGCCCTTTTGGTAGAGGACAGTGGCTTCTGTAATCTTGGCTTTTATTTTATTCCTGATTTTCTACGTATCTCCGTGCTGGATGTAAAAACCAGTCTGGTGATGGCCCATCTGGGGGTCAGTGTGGATGTGAACATTCTGCAGCCTGAGAGGGTCTAAAGTGTTGACTTAGAAATTATGTAGCCATTCTTAGCATATGGCCTGTTGCTCCGATTTGCTGAAGCCTTGTGTTTTCAGGTTGTTAATGAGACAGGTCATATGCGTGGTGCTTTTTCTGCTCACGTTGCTTTATCCTGTGAGGGGAAGCGTGAACACCTCTGAGCCCTGGGCTGTGTTGGGGGGGGGTCCCCTTAGGGGAGGTGTTCTGTGCCCAGAGAATAAAAATTTGTTTCACATTGCTTGATCCAAGCAAGGATCATAAGGGCACAAAGCCTGCAGACCAAAGTCCACATTCTAAAAGGCAACAGTAGCCAGAGTAGGACCAATTTCTCAGCAGAGTTGCAGGATATTAATTTGTTTTACCAGATGGCGCCTTGGTCCAATATTTTAGCATGCTATTTGAATGAAGACCATGGTAATTAAAACCATGGGCTCGGAACTCAGGCTTCCTGGGGCCAAATCTTGGCCCTGCCCCTTCTCTGTGTGTGATCGTGGACCGTGGTAACAGCGACTCCTTATTTTAGATCTGTGATGGAGTGTAAGGGTGACAGGAGATTCTGTGCACAGAGGACTCAGCAAGTGCCCTGTGCCCTTGGAACCTTCAGCTGTTGTTAGCTATTCAGTTGACACTGTAAGGGTTTTCTCCTCCAGCTATTAGAGCACTAGTAGGCTGACTGCTTGAAAGTTGTTCACATAGAGATTTATGGGAAATGATGTTTGCTATCCTGAAGGGCACTGATGAATAAACTGTGAATTCAGAGTCCACCTAGATTTTTATCTTTTCTAGTTTTTTATAAACTCTCTCACTCATCCCTAATGACAGTTCTTTTAGTGACCTGTCTTTCTCAAGTTGTTCTTAAGCATTAAACCAAGTTTTCTTAGACTCAGTGACTCTCTTTTTACATTTGGTAATTAAATTATGTAATCACAGAGAAGTGCAACTGCCATAAGCCAATGCAGGAGGAGACAATGTAGGAGGAAACTGACCCTTTATGGAAATGTAAGTCACGTGGCCCAGGGTTTGGCAGTGGCTAGGGCACTTGCACCTGCAGTGGGCCTGTGTCCATGTGGTTCCGAGATCTACAAGTCACGTTGGTGAATCGTGAGGATGAGGCAAGTACAGGTCAGAGATTCTGTACAGATGTCCTGAAGAGATGAGCTAAGCTCATCTTGTTTTAAAAATTACCAAGGC